>PVKU01000959.1:0-248054 GCA_004027475.1 Anoura caudifer
CGCACCTCTGCTTTTTCCTGCCGCGACTCCGCCCCTCTTACCGGTCTGGATGAATCGTTGTTGGACTTCCAAACAGTTTGATTTTCTGAGATCTGGTTGTTTTCTTGTTTCTAAATCTTTGTTGTCCTTAATTTGGTTGTGAGAAGAGACACAGTGCGTCTGCCTATGCCTCCATCTTGGCCGGAAGCTCCTATTTATTTATTTTTAGAGAGAAGGGAAGGAGAAAGAGGGAGAGAAACATCAATGTGTGGTTGCCTCTCATACGCCCCCTACTGGAGACCTGGCCTGCAACCCAGGCATGTGCCCTGACTGGGAATTGAACTGGTGACCCTTTGGTTCACAGGCCCATGCTCAATCCACTGAGCTACACTAGCCAGGGCTACTTTCGCAAGTTTTAAATGGCACAACACCCTGATGACAACGACAGAAGATTCCCTGTGTGAACGAAACAGCAAGGAGCAAGCCAAGTCCTTAAAAGATAAGACAGTAAGCAAAGAATGACCACAGCCAAAGTTTCACTTCAGATAGACAAGAGCTCTCAGAGCACTCCCAAACAGACAGACAGATGAGAACTTTCCAACAGAACAAAGATTCCCAACCCAGAAACCCACAAACCAGAGCACTAAAAGCGTGCTCCGAATCCCACACCGGCGACCTTCGATTTTTCTTAGTCACTGAGCTGTGCCTACATCGGGCTGCACCCCCTGGCTCCTACGGACTCCCACAATGTTCAAAGAACCGTGGGGCTGGGGGCCCCTGGTTGTGCACACCAGGGACTTCACCCAGTTTAGACTCGTCAGCCCACCAGTAACCTGCTTCCTTTTTCCAGCAAAGCATTTCAAGTCGGCTGATGCCTTGAGAGGGAGAGCAGGGAGAGTCCCCAAGATAAAGAGCTCTCAGCAGCTGTTGGGAAATCCCTGCAATCCCTGCCATGGGGTCAGCCTGCTGCAAGCAGCTGGGACTCCAGCCTGGGCCCTCTGGGCCTTACCTGAGTCCACCTTATCCCACCAGAGTTGCCCCAAAATGCAACCAAACTCAGGTCCTGCTGCCCGCTGCTTCACAAGCCAGTACTCAAGAGGCAGGTGCTGATGTAAAGGAAAGTGGTTTTATTCGGGTGCCAGCCACCTGAAGACGAGGCACTCTCATCTCAAAGCCCATCTTGGCATCTCAGGCGTCCTGGCGGGTTTATATAGGGGAACCATGGGAAGAGGGAAACTGAGGAATTTCTGGCGATGTGCAGTTTCTGAGCCGTGCTCTTGGGTGTTTCAATGTCATCTCCTGCGTACGTCATCACGTAGTTTCATGGCTCCACCCACAGGTTCACTGCCGATACTTGGGAACAGGACGTGAATTGCTAACACTTGTCCAATTTCTTGTGGTCAGGGTCATTCCCTGGTTAAACAGGAGCTGCCATTGCTAATGTCTACAAAATACTTATTAGGAAAATTTTAATACATGAATCTTCTATGTGTTTGTTAGTACAGCCTATTCTATAATTACCACCTGATCAGCATACTCTGTTTACTTCAATCGCTGTTTCGCTTCCAGCATGGGCCTGAACACCACGCTGATCACTAAGGGCATTGAGTCAAAGTCTTTGGAGCATATTGTGTGGGGATTCCCATGGGCTTCTCCAGGGGAGATGGGGAAGAAGACCAACATTCCTGAGTGCCCGCCATGTGCCAGGTGCTGTCCTGGGTGATGAAGCGGGGAGGCCCATTTCACAGAGAACGCTCAGGCTGAAAGAGATAAAGCAGTTTGCCTGGAGTCTCCCAGTTCCTAAAGGATGGCCACCCAGAGCCTGGTGTTCCCACTGCGCCAAGCTCTTTAGAAGCCTCCTTTAGCAGAGACAGCGGAGCTGCTGGGTGTGGGCAGAGCTTTCCTCAGCACGGTGCTAATAGGGCAGCATCGAGCCTCTGCTCAGATGTCCAAGGCACGTGGGGGCAATTGAATGCAAGGAGCTACAGCCCAGAATGAGGTCCATAGGCACCAAGAAAAGCGACAGAAAAACAACCTGGTGTCGCCCGATTTAATGAACCAAGCCACATCACCCCTCACATTTGTATTGCACGTTTCAGTGTGCACTGTGTTTTCACTTCCTTTATCTCACCGGACCCCAGGGTTAGCCAGAGGGCTCAAGCATGGAGGGCAGGTCTTGGAGCGTGTTGTTTACAACTGGTTGAGGATCTCTGAACAATCTAGAAATGCACAGCAATCTCCGTAACTGGACCTACTAAGTAATTTCCACTTGGTGCCTTATTCCCCAGGGGGACAGGCTGATTGAAAAAGCAGTCATAAGAACCAAGGTGTGTTCAACAGCTGGGGGAAGTCTGGGGTGCTTACCTGATGGGTGACTGCAGCTGGAAATAACTTTTGCCACCTTTCACCTTATTCTGTGGTTATGTGTGGGCATCTTTTTTCCCTTATGGGGCTGTTGGCTCTTTGAGGCTGGATTCATGCCATTCACTCATTCATTCATCCATTCATTCATTCTCTTATTCATGTACTCGGTGATTCAACAAGTCATTATTGCTCCTTCCATTTGCCAGATGTCATACCAGGCAGGGGGCATACTGAGATGAGCAAAAGACACGATCCCTTCTCTGCTGGAGCTTACAGTCTACAGGGAGAGAGACAATAGCACACAGATAAATACATAATGGTAAAATATATACAGACTTTTCACATTGTGAAAACTGCCATGAAGGAAATAGCTAAGATATGGAAGTGAGAGAATAGCCTGGGGAGGGGGGTGGACAGGCAGTTGTCACTGTTCCAGGTCCAGGAGCTCAACAAGCATGTGCTTGGTGGATTGAGTGGTTAGAAGGACTGTGCCAAGGAAAGAACTTGGCCAGAAATATCCACCTGGCCAGAAATGACAAGGCAGGCCACATTGTGTCTCGATGTCCTCCTCATAGTCGAGTAATTCAAAATAAGAAATACAGCCCTGGCTGGTGTGGCTCAGTGGACTGTGTGCTGGCCTGAGCACCGAAGGGTCGCTGGTTCAATTCCAGGTTGGGGCACATGCCTGGGTTTCAGGCCAGGTCCCCAAGTGGGGGAGTACAAGAGGCAACCGATTGATGTATCTCACGCATATCGATGTTTCTCCCCCTCTCTTTCTCCCTTCCTTCCCCTCTCTCTAAAAATAAAGAAATAAATTCTTAAAAAAATAAAATAACAAGTACAAAAAAAAACAATAAAAGTATGAGATCTTGCAATGCACAGAAATATTACATGAAAATATTGAAGTGAAAAAGTAGACAAGGCAGCGTGCAGATGCGGACCCCACGTATGCACAGGCATTCTGCACGGACCCACAACTTTCAGAACACGAGCCCTAGATGGGCCCGCACAAGGTGTCCAGCCCTCCTACTCCCGCAATGTGAGAAATCGGTGTTAGGCCCCAGAGAAGAAAGTGTCTCTCTCTCTCCTTTTTCGGTTTGAAAATTGCTTTAGGATCCATCTAAATGAGTTTTAACAAACTACTCTGAATTCGAGATTTCATGCTTGTTAAGTTTTGTTCTTTGTGGAGTCTCCCAAGTTTCAGAGAAAGGGCTTTTCAGTTGGAGATGGCAGCTGAGGGGCTCCACGTGGCGGGTTTGTGGGGGCTGTTTTTGTTTTTGTTTGCAACTGAGTCACCGGCAGTTCCCGAGGGGCCATAACCAGCTGCAGCGTGGACAGCAGCAACAGACTCAGGTATTCCACCGACGTGGGACTGAATCCAGCTACTGAGGCCATCTAAAGGGAGCAGAGCACAAGGGGACAGAATCTGCGACCCCCAAACCCCGTGTGCCAAGATGGCCTTTGAGGCCCTTCACAGGAGACCCCACCAGGCTAGACACCTGCTGAGGGGCAAACACCACCTGCCCATGACACCCAAACGGGGGCAGCTTTTCGCATTTTGTTTTGTTTTTCTCTCACCTCCAATCTGCTGGAAAAATACCCAAACCCTTGCTCAGAGCGCCCCAGGCCTAGCAGCACCTGCAGCGACCGGGCAGGAAGTCAAGCTAGAACAGAGGAGGAAGCAGCCTGTGCTTACACCAGGGCCCCAGGGACTGGGCTGGATTCCCCCAGTGGGCAGTGAGGCATGTGCCCACCAAGGGGCCTCAGGGCTGCATTCTGGGGAGAGGGAGGGCCAAGCAGCAGCCCAGCTAAAGCTGGACCCCTGGAGGATGCCAGTGGCTCCACCTTTGGCCTATTAGGAAGGAGCGGGGCCTTCGAGGCTTTGGGACTGGTGAGCAATGGGAAACCTTGGTAAAGACAGGACCCTTTCCAGGGTGTGCTGGGGCTGAAGCAAGATCATATAAATGAATTTGGAGATGCTCGATAAAATTTTATTGGCCTTCAGACGTGCTCAATATATAAATATTTGGGGTGTCCAGTAAAAGAGGTTGGTTCACGTTCTGTATGTTGATTGTGGTGGTGGTTATACAAACTTGTACACATGCTAGATAGAATTCATCAAACTATACACTGAAGGAGAGCAAAGTGAATTTTACTGTATGATAATTAAAAAAAAAACCGCATCTGATTCAAATCTCGTCCCTCAAGCAGGTTTTACGATTCCCATTTTGCAGACGCAGACACCTGAGGCCTGAGACGGTCATCACCCCCACCAGCATCACCCACCTTTGTTTCCACAGCTGAAGTCAGACATGACGACAGCCCCACACAGAGAAACAGACCCGGGAGGGCTTCTGTATCATAACCATGAAGGCAAATGCCCTTGCGGGTGTCTGGCGGAGAAGGCAGGCCTGGCTGCTCAAATGATTCTCTGCTGACAACACTGCAGAGCGTTAGGGAAACTCAGTTAGTTATTCAAAGGTATTAAATTGTCTTTTGGTAAAGTCAAGGCCTCCCTTAACTCAGGGCAGCCCCAAGCAGGGGGAGACCCTGCAGTGGGGAGAAGTGAAGACTGCCCCTCACCCCCAGGGTCCCTGGTGGAGGTAGGAGGACAGAATTAGTGCTACTATGCAAAGCAGCCAGAGAGGAAGGGCTCCAGCTCAGAGGAGGCAGATGCCAAAACAAGCCATGTCCCTGTGACAGCCCAGAGACCAGAGACGGAACAGGCCTGGCCCTGCCTGGCCCAGCCTGGCTCCAGGTGGGCATCACTGAGCAATGGAGAGAGTGACTTGAATCTTGGGGCTGAGCGCCTTAGCCACCTGCCCCACCTGGAGTTCCAGGGGGAAGCTGGTCAAAAATTAGTGCTGCTCTCACTGGTCCCCACATGCTGGCTGGCTTGGCTCTCCAGTTCCCCGAGGGCAGGGATTTCTCCCACCTGAATCCAGACCACGAATGGCAAAGGAGTGTTTTAAGGGTCTCCCCAAGGTTGACAGGAAGTGGAGCACTGCCTGACTTTGCACTTGAGCTCCCAGCTGCAAGCTATTCCCAGTCACTCCAGCAGCTGGCATGTTGGGCCCCTAATTTGTAGAGCCCTAGGGACCACTTTGTGGTGACCTTGTAACCCTAGGAGGCTTCTGATGTGATGATTGGAAAATGAGGTCACCTGACCAAGGCCCCCCTCCCCCAAAGTTTGCCACCATAAACCTCCTTCTTTAGGAGTCTCTCTTACCTGACTCTGGGTCAAACAACAAAAAAATAAATTTCCAGGCTTGGTTGGGGCCAGTGGGGTGTGTGGGGGGGGGTGTTAGAGGCAGGGGATCTCCTGCCCTCAGACAGCTTCTAGGATTAACTGGAAAACAAGTCCAGTGGGGGCAGCACAAGGCTATAGCTAAGCCAGAGCTGCAGAGGCTGGGGTCTGAACAGGGACTGGGGCACTCTGAGAGGGCTCCCCATAGGTGGAGGGCCTTGAAGGACAGTAGGATTGGGATGGGCAGAGGAGGGAGAGCTCCTTCAGGGCTGAGACCCCTGCCCTACAGAGCAGGATTCAGAGCAGGAGTGCAGGATGAGGACAGTCCCACTGAGGACGAGGGCAGTTCAATCAGCCTTTCTCCAGCTGCGCTGGGCCCAGTGAGGGTCAGAGCAAGGAATAAAGGAGGACATGACCACAGGTCCCAGCTGGACCTTCAGAGAGAAGCAGCAAGTGAGCCCAGGAGAGTCCATGAGCCCCATGGCAGTTGTCCCCTCCCACACCCCACAGTCCCACAGGGGCCCAAACATTAGTGCTCAAACAGATACTCTCATTCACCCCATACCCATAGATGTCACGAGCTTGGGTGTGGTTTCTTAAGATACATTGTTTATTCCATGGGAGAATGGGCTCAAGGCTAGGAGCCCCCTGGGGTGGGAGAGGGTAGGAGAGGAACGAAGCTCTCGGTGGCCCATCTGAGGCCAAGTGGGCATGGGCCTTGGCCCTTCCCAGGCTTCACAGGAAGCTGTAGTCTGTTTGCACTTTCCAGACAAGTCTGTGCCTTCTCTGTCCTGAACAAGGCATGGATCCCTGCATAGCACCCTGAGAAGGCTGGGTCCAGTCTATCCCCAGAGAATGCCCTGCTCCAAATCATGTCCCTGGGTCCTTCCACTCCAGTCCCTTCAGCAAGAGCTGGGGACCAGGGGCTGAAGGGGCAGGCAGATCTGGTAGGCCAGCTTTGGAGGCCAACAGGGGGTCCAAGGGAAAGGAATGGACTGGGAGCCAGGCGGCTCTGAAGCAGTCAGTGAGGGCCCAGCAGGCTATGCCCAGGGGCATGGGGCGGGCTGGACTCTCACTCCTGGCCTGGGTGCTCACCCACTGACCACTTCACCTCCCCTGTCCGCAGAGTCACTATGTCCTCGTAGGTGGATGTCTGGTCGATGTTCAGGCCCTGGAGACAGGGAATGGAGCTCAGGCCTTGGTCACTCCCCGACCACACCAACAGATGGTGCTGCTGACCACCCCCACGGCCCTCAGAGCTGGGGGTCGGCCCTGCCCCTTACCTCATAGGTGTGGTCTTCCTCCATCCCAGGCTTACTGTCATCCTGGTGGGGCAAGAGATGGAGAGCAGAATGTTGACTTCCGCCACCCCACCCACTTTTGGGCCAGGCTGGGGAGGGCCGGAGAGATTGGTCTGGGGTCAAGGGTCAGGGATGAGGAGTCAGGGGTCAGGGGCTGAGGCTCATTCTGCAAGCACAACTCAATGAAGGCAGGAGCAAAGGAGCAGGTGAGGCAATGGGAAGACTCTGGGCTGGGGAGATGGAGACCTTGCCCCATGGTGGCCTCCCCGCCTCCTGAGGTCACCTTGTCCAGCAGCAGGAAGATGGGCACAGTGATGAAGAGGATGATGAGTGTGGTCTGGATCATAATGATGCCATCTTTCAGCGCATTCCGCTGCTTCAGCTGAGCTAAGGTGCTAAATCCTGGTGGGACGTGGGACAAGGATGAGGAGGCTGGAGCCCTGCTTTAGGCCTGCAGCCCTCCGGACCGTCTGAGAGGCTCTCCTGGGTGCTCCAGGGCCACGGCCATCTCCACAATGTGGTCCCTCACTTGTGGCATGCTAGGGTTGGGGTGGGGTGTGGATGGCTCCCCATGGCCCCATTCGCTCCCCCACCCCCCAGGCTGGAGGGCAGTCCCCACACCCACCCAGGACTCGAAGTTCAGTGCCACAGCCATTCTCGATGGAGTTGTCCAGGCACTCATGCCGACAGAAGTAGATGCCGTTGTCCTGAAACTGGATGCCCTTAATGGTGAGGGTGGCATTGTGGATGGTTTGGGTTTGTTCAATGCGTCCTGGTTCCCGAGCCACCTCCTTGGGCTCCGAGTTCATATCCTGCTTCCAGAGCCAGCTCACGCTGCCCAGGACCTCCATGTTGCACTTTATTTCCACCACGGAACCTCGTTTCTTGGCCACGTAACGTGGGTACTGCCAGATCTGGGAACAAGGGCTTCCTGTGGACAACAAGGCCTGGATCAGAATCCTACCCAGTGTCTCCCGACGGCTAGCCCCACCATGGGCCCTTACCCTGGGTGGCACACACTTCTGGCTCAGCCCCCCAGCTTGTCCTTGCTTCTCAGGGTGTGGGATAATCATGAGGCAGAGGTGTGGGAGAGTGGAGCCGAGTGAGAGACCACATGCCAAACCTCCAGACCCCGCCCCTTCCTGACATTTGATTGTCCTTTAGAAGGGCTCTGGAACCTTCGGATTCCTCTCCCTGCCCATTACAGCAGCCTGACCCAGGCCTCTTACCCGGACAGCCTCCCACTGGCCCGTGCTCCCACCCCTCCCTGCCCTGGGCTGCCCTGCACCAGCCTGAAATCCTCAGGGGCTCCCCATAAATCCTTAGCCTGGCAATTGAGCCTCCCCCCCCCATTGATTCCCCTGCCCCTCTTTCCTCTATCACCTTCCTCTACCTGCCTACAGGGACCTGCTCCCCTTTTTATTCCTAACCCTTCTTTTGTGGCTTGGCATGTGCTCCCCACCCACTTGCTCCAAGAAGCCTCCCCACTGCCTCACTATGCCCAAGAGTGGCCCCCAAGGAAACTCTGAGCCCCTCTGCACTATCAGAGCCCCTAAGGTTATGGGCTCCTTCTGGGGCTGAGTCTGGCTCTCCAGCTTGACTAGCCCAGCCCCTCAGTCACTGGGCCTGGGACACTCTGGTCTAATGAATGTGATGACTGGCAGGGGATGGGGCTGGAGCTTGGCAAGGGGCCTCAGAACCAGGCCTTGGAGAGGGAGACCCTACGGAGGCCTAGAGATGGGAGTTCTGGATTTGGGGACCCAAGAGGACAAGGGCACAAGTGATAGCCATAAGGGCAGTCACTGGCATTGGGCACAGCCATCCTTGGCCCCAGAAGGGCAGGGGGACTTGCTGACCTGTGGGATTCTGGACGAGATCCAACCTTTGGGCTGCAAACACAGTCTCACCTGCAGGTTGGGAGGAAATGGGCGGAGCCGGGTCAGGTCCTCTCAGGGAAGCTGGCTGCCCCACCCCTGCACACCCTCAGCCCTCTGAATTCCCAGACCACTCCCTCCTACTTCCTCCTCCCAGACAGCTACAGCGTCAGCAGCTTCTAGACCCCTCAGCCCTCCCCAGCCCTGCTCTGGAGAGACAGGAGTGGGGTGTGGTCACCAGGAGATCTACCTCCCGGCCCCCTTCAGCCTTGAGCAGGCACCTGGATGAGACCAGAGGGAAGGCATAGCTAAAGAGCTCTCCTGTCCTCATCCAGGGGAGGAACTATTTCTGGAATACATATGTTCCAGGGTCTCACTGGCGGCAGCCTCTCCCCTGCCTCTCCCAGCGTAGTGTCCTCGGTGGGTGAACGACACTCCTTTCTTCCTCCTTGGTCTGGCTCTTCCGCAGTCAGAACCGCCAACCCCACAGGCCTAGCTCCACCGCACACCTGCAGGCCGGGGAGGGGCTGGGGCCGCAGACCCCTGGGCCTATAGGCCTGTCTAGTCCCCACAGAACCAGGCCCCAGGGCAGCAGTCAGAAGGAGATCAGAGGCAGAAAGAGAGAGGAGGGTGCGGAGAGCAGGAGACAAAATCAGTGGAAACAGAGAGACAGAAAGTAAAACTAGCCGGCCTCATCGAAGGGGGCTGTACCTGAGAGAAGCATCAGCAACACCAGCAGCCAGTTGCTGGGCACAGGGGACAGCTCCGGCCCAGCCATGGTCACCGCTCCGTCTCTGACCCCAAGCCCCTGATGATGACGATGAAGGCTTCTGCGGGGAAAACGTGTAACTGCCTGGGGTGTACCGTGTCCCTCCCTGCCTCTTCCCCACCAGGCCCCTTCCTGCCATGCAAATTGGGACCCAGGGGAGGTACCAGCTCTCTGGGGAGCCTGGGGAAGGAGGGCAGGCTCTTTTGTCAGCTGTGCTGCTAAAGCTCAAAAGTCACCCCAGGTTGGGCACCACAGCTCCGGTCTACGGTGGACATCCCTGGGGGCTGGGGCCTCCGAGTCTTCAGGACCGGGTGTTTTCCTCCATGCGTCTCCCCCCCACGGCTGCCCCAGGGCCTGCTAGCCTCCCATCTTGAAGTTTAGATTCCCAGGCACTTATATGAACACACAGGGTCTTGTAGATGAAATGGAGAACAGTGTAGGGGTACTGGAGGGCAGCTGTGGGCCCAGGCCAGGCACCGGGAGGGGTCCAGAGCACAGCCTCTTGGCTGGAGTGCAGGCAGCCATGTTGGGGTTGATGGAGATTTGACCCTGTAAGGGGTAAGGCAGCCAGGGAGGTTCTTGAGCAAGAGCAGGCTGAGTGTGGCCGCTGCTTAGGAGAAGATGGGGTCCAGGCCTTGGTGTGAGGCCTCCCTCCTTCACTTCGTGGGAGATTTTACTGGGAGCTGCTGACAAGGAGGAGCTGAAGTGGAGAAGGCTAAGGGAAACCCCACCACTCGGCAGGCAGGGGACTCCCAGGGCACTGAAGTGTCGTCCACAGCTCCAGATATCTTTGGGTGGGCGACAGGCAGGAGGTGAAGCTTGGGAAGCCTCCAGGCCTGAAACTAAAAGGCTCTCTGGCTTTATCTCACCAGTCAGCAGAGTGGTGGATGGAGGCATAGTGATTAGGGCTTGTCTCAACTCCACTTTGTGCCCCCGGGTCAGACCTGCCCGTGCCCCTGAGCGGCGCATGGCCTGCACAGCTGAACCTGGCCTGCTGGCGCACCTGAGCCAGCAGCCGAGCCCACTTCAGGACTTGGGTTTCCTGGCGACCTCTTTTCTCTCTCGTCTCCTCTTTGTCTCTCTATTCTCCTAACTCTCAGGAGGGGAAGAAAGACATTCAATCTCATTCTCTTGCCACCCTCCATTTTTCAAACAGCCTGTGCTTAGGGAGCTGTGAACCCGCCTCCCACGCCGGGGTTGGCGGTGAGGAAGGCAGGGGTCTGGGTGCCGCCCTCTCAGCCCTACACAGAGGCCTCGCTTGGCACGGTGGGGTCCCCGCTGGGGAGCAGGGGCTGGGGCCAGCACTACGAAAAGCGGGGAGAGGAGGGTTAAGGTTTCATCTACAGAGCGGCCTGTTCCTGGCTGCCCCAGATGTTCTCACTGTTTCCAGATGTTGCAAATGAAAAAACATTTCCCTGAAAAGGTGTCAGATGTTCAGCTCGCGGAACAAACAGCCCAGGATTGTAAACGTCACCTGAGGTCAGCTTCAGGACCACGGCCCCTGGTGTCGGCGGGGGTGTTTGGAGAACGCCCTCCCCAGCAGAATGGGGGGAAGTCCTGGGGGTCTTCCTTTAGCAAGTACCTCCTGCTGATTGAGGTCTTGGTTAGCTTTGGGGCTTGTGTCCCCCAAAGTTGGGAGGATAACTGGGGAAGGCTTGGGGCTCACACATCAGCGTGTGCAGGTGTGAGCTTGCCGGGGGGCGTTGCCCACGCTGTGCGGTACAGGGCCTGCTCAGAAGCTGGTCCTGGGGCCCAGGGTGACTATAAGGGGCACAAAGGCTGGGGGGTGCAGCTGGCATCCTCCAAACACACACATCCACACCCCCCATGGGGGGGGCAGGGGCGCAGATGTGTCCTTTGGGCTCATTCCCAGTGATGCCAGGCAGGGATCTGCTTTCAGGAGGGGGTGGGGGCAGGGCAGCCCACCGCCTACAGGGTTATTTGTCATTGTTGGGGCCGTGCTGTTCCCTCCCCAGTGACAACAGTACCAAGCTCTGTGCGGGGTTTGTGACGCCTTTTCTTTCCTGGAACATGAGAGGCCTCTGACCCTGGGACATCTGGCAGCCTCCACCCCACCAGGAAGGTGGCATCAAAACAGGAGATGGGGTGTCGCGAGAGGGGACAAGGTGCAGGGGGTCAGGAAATCAAAAGGGACTCTCAGCAACTGTGAGAAGATGGGCGAGGGTAGAACCTCAGATTGGAAAGAAGGGCTCAGACCTCTGCCCCTCCCCCAGTCCACTCTTATGGGCCCCACTTGGTTCCCTGGCTGACCTCAGGTGATGCTTATATTCCTGGGCTGTTTGTTCTGTTACTGAGAGGACGCTTGCTGGCTAACAGTATGCAGGTTCGAATCCTGGCCCTGCTGTGTACCAGCTGGAAAGTCTCCCCAAGTTACCTGGTGGTTCTCAATGAGGCTGGTCCCGCTCCACTTCAGGGAGCATTTGGAAGCGTATCAGGGCCATTTAAGGGCCGGTCAGCATCACTGGCATTCATGGGCCAGGGGTGCTAAAGGCCTTGCAGGGGAGGGACTGTGTCTCACAAAGCAGATTTCTCTGCCTCACATGCCCAGTTAAGCAAAACCCATTCTTCACCTTTCAGAGACCAGTTTTCTCATTTATGGAAAATAGAAATCATCGTAATCATGTTCTTTGTAGGGCAGCTGTGAGCCTGGAAGGCAATCCTGTGTCTGCTTGGCAAGGCAGCCCAGCCCCTCTGTGAAGGTGCTGAGGAGCATTGCTACCTGGAGAGTGGGCTGGTTCCGAAACGTTAGCCTGCATCATTTACGTGGCTCAGTAGCTTGCCTTTTTTTTTTTTTTCTTGTCACTCAAGGCTCAGGGAAAAGAGGGCTACAGAAATCCTGAAAAGGACTGTTTGCTAGTTTGGACAAATACAGCCCTGGGAGGCAGAAATCAAGTTGTAGAAAACGAGATTATATACAAAATTATATTTTGCCCACTGGGGATACGGACCAAGCTCACTACAAATTACTCTTTGTCACAGGCCCAGGGGACCCTGGGCTCTCCGGGGTTGGGGATCAGAGACAGGGTCCTGGGGAGAGGGGATATTAACTCTGGGGAGAGGGAGTGGACATGCCATGTGCCCCACAAGCACCCCAGGGCCCTTGGGAGTGGGAGCAAAGAAGTGAAGGGGCTTCTGGAGAGGAGCAGCTGGGGACAAAGAGTCCCCATACCTAGGTCCTGGGCGCTGTCACGGTGGGCGGGGGGTGTGCTGCTGCTTGGTATAGAGCATGGGCCCTTGACCTCAGCTGGTCCCTTGGACTCCAGCAGGAGTCCAAGCCTTTTAGAGGGGAGCAGGAGAGAATCATACAGGATCAAAGGACAGAGTTGTGGCCATCCCCTAACCACCCCCAGAGACTCCCCAGGTCTTACTTGGCTCCAATCCCCCCCAGCCCTCCTGGCCGCCTGCTGCCCTCAGGCCCCATTGACGCAGAAGGAAGAAGCACATGTGTCAGAGGCAAGAGGGGGAGATTTATTGTAAGAACTGTACAAAGGGGACTGTCCCCTGGCCTGGATTGGCCTCTCCTACTTGGACAAGGTGCGAATAGGTGTGAGTCTGCAGGTGTGGAGGGGGCATAGCCAGTGGGAGGCTCTGGAGTCTGCACACAGTGTGCCCAGTCCTACAACAGGAGGCTTTTGGGGCCATGACGGTCCAGGGCCCAAGGGAGGAAAGGCAGGTAGTGGGCAGGGTGCTGGTCAGGGAGGAGGCTGCCCCTTCACCATAGGTTGAACGTCTGAAGGAAGAGCCGGATGGAGCGGGGCCCCTTTCCATGGAAGACGCAGGCAGGAGACGTGGAGCAGGGCTAGGCCAAGGGTGTGACAAAAACAACCAGCGGAAGGGAGAATCATGGGGTCACAGGGAGTGAGAAAGGGATGCCCAGGAGGGGCGGTGAGGGGGCCCGAGGGCGGGGCAGACAAAAAGGAGGGCTCTGGCCCACGGGCATGCATGCACACACATGTGTTGTTTTGGAGGTTTTGCTGCTTCCTGAGTTTTAATCAAACTGTTCACGAGAAACAAGAAGAAAAAGAAGAGGAACTAAGACCAGCAGGGACGAGACCTCAGCACCCATGTTCACACTCATACACACACTCATGGCACAGGCATACTCATATGGACAGGCCTCCACAGGAGGACACACACATGCCAGCCAGACACTACAGGGCACACTGACACACATTCACACAAATATACCCAGATACACATGCATAGGCAGGCATCGTGGGGCACGGTGGTTCATAAACTTGAGTACACGCACGCTAGTGAATCGATCCACTGATCCCCTCCTCCATGCTCAGCCTCTGGCTCTTCTCCGGGAGCCAGCAGAGGCCCAGCCCTGTGTGCCCAATCAGCTGTGCCAGCCAAAGGGCCACCCGGCTTTCCAAGCAGCAGGAAGTTGGAAGGTTGGGCATGAGCCAGGTGGGCCAGACACAGCCCAGTGTGACATCTCTAACATGGGCTCAACTATAACATTCTAGGATCGCTTTTAGGAGGGGTGGGGAAGGATGAGGAATAAGGAAGGGAGGAAGGAGCAAGACTTTTTCTCCTGAGTGCCAGGGTCCCTGACCCCACCCCAGGTCTGGGTGCTCAGGCCAAGAGCCCCAGTGCGGTGATACTCTGGTGGACGCAATGTGTACTACCCATCTGCGCTTCCTAGAGAAAGTCGACTCCCAAGTGGAACCCTCCCTTGTGCTGTTCCCCCAGGGGCCAGCCAGGGGAGTGGACACACCGGGAAGTGGTTTCAGGGACCACAACCTCAGCCGACGCACCAGGATCCAGTAGCCAGTCAGGCCAGCGGTGTTTCCCCTTTCCGGGGAATTCGTGAGCTGGCAGGGGGAGCTGCATCCCAGAGTTGTGGAGGGCTGGCAGGCCCTGGGCTCAGGTGTCTGCTCTCACCGAGGTTAAGACGTCTTTGGTGGGCCCGGGGGGCCTGAGCCACTTCCTGGGGAGAGGCCAGCAGCCCTTAAGACTCTGGTGACAGGAAGGCAGCCACTCCCTCCGTCGTAGGAGGCCCCTCAAGTGAGGGTCAGAGATTCTGATGTTCTGACGACCCCCACCCCCAGGCTGAGAGGAGGGGCAGCAGGGTCCATGAGGAGGTGAGAGCAACTTGAAGGCAAAATCATAGAGGCCTCAGGCCCAGCGTGGAGCCTCAGATCTACAATTCCCATTTTCCGTGGCCTGGGGATGCGAGGGCTCTGGCCTGGGTGTCAGCTCCGGCGTGGCCACATCCTGTCCCTGACAGGGAGGTGGATCAGTCCCAGACGCAAAGCCCTGCTCCCTCAGTGCGTGAGTGGGAAGCCGTGGGGCTCTGCCAGCCTCTGCTGGCCACCCCACCTCCTGCTAGACCAGAGACTCCTTGACCCCTGGGCGAACTGTTTGCCCTGGGGGTGGGGAGGGAGGATGGGCAGTGTCTGGGGGGCTGATGGGCGTGAGCCCTGCGGCAGTTCCAGCGTCCCCTGTGGAGCCCTTCTCCTCACCCTTGTCCTGCACACCACTGTCCCCAGCCTCCTGGCTGTACAGCTTGCTCATGTTGTCAGCGATCAGCCCCTCCTTCTCGGGGGCCCCGTCCCCGCTACCGTCCTGGCTGTGGCGGTACATGTAGGACGCCTGCTTCACCGAGCGCTGAAGCAGGTGCCGGCGGTAGGCCCTCTGGATCTTGATGGCGCATACCTCCTCGTGCTTCCTCTTGAGGGTGGTGGTGATGGGCTCATAGGAGACTTTGGAGGGGTTGGCTGCCATGAACTTCTCTTCCATGGTCTGCTTGAGGGTGTCCATCTCCCCCGAGTCGCCCAGGACCTCTTTGGTCAGGGCGAAGAGGATGTCCAGGCAGTGGATCTTGTCCCCTGCCACCATGGGAAGGTCCAGTGTGATGAGCTTGATCTTGTTGGGCTTGGCGATCTTCAGCGGCTCCTGCAGCGTGTCCACGAAGTCAGAGAGGCGGCTGTAGGCGATGAACTGCGTGGCGTCGGGGTCAAACTTCTCCCACGTCTCATAGAACATCTCAAAGTCGTCCTCGCTGAGGGGCTCGCCGCTCTCCTCAGTGGCCACGTTGAAGTTCTCCAGGATGATGGCGATGTACATGTTGACCACGATGAGGAAGGAGATAATGATGTAGCTGCAGAAGAAGATGATGCCGATGGAGGGGTTGCCACAGTCACCCTTGATGTGGCTGCCCGGGTTCTCCAGGGTGGGGTCGCAGTCAGGGGGGGCGCTGTTGAGGATGGGGTTGAGGAGCCCATCCCAACCAGCTGACGTGGTGATCTCAAAGAGGCAGATGATGCTGTTGCCAAAGGTCTCAAAATTGAACATGTCATCGATACCCGACTCCTTCTTGACGTAGGCAAAGTTGGACATGCCGAAGATGGAGTAGATAAACATGACCAGGAAGAGAAGGAGGCCAATGTTGAAGAGGGCAGGCAGCGACATCATGAGGGCAAAGAGCAGTGTCCGAATGCCCTTGGCCCCACGGATCAGCCGCAGGACGCGCCCGATGCGGGCCAGGCGGATCACTCGGAAGAGTGTTGGGGACACGAAGTATTTCTGGATCAGGTCAGACAGTGCGAGACCTGCAGGGAGGAGGTGGTGAGGACTGCTGTCCTGGGGAGGGAGGCTGGGACTGGGAGTGGGCGGCATGTGGGGCTCAAGGGAGCCTGGCCTGGAGTGCTCAATCCTTAGCGCACAGCCCGGATGGCACCCATGATTAGGTCAGGCCCTTCCAGGGGTTTTGGGGCCAGGAGTTACATCTCCACCCCAACACAGCTGGATGGAGGTGGGATATACCAGAGCTGATGAGGTGAAGGTAAGGCCCATTCCCAAGGCTGTTTGCAAATGCCATAGATGAGAGAAGGAGGGAGGACAGCTTTGTGTGTGTGACTCTGGCCATGTCACTTAAGCTGAGTTTGTGACTCAGTTTCCTCATCTCTAAAATGGAGGCATTGTTATGAACAATTAGTGAGCTAATGCCTATAAAGGGCACAGCACAGTGTCAGGAACATAGTAAATGCTTAATAAATGGTCGCCAGTTACTATCCTACATACATGCATGTCCGTGCACTTCTCCGGTGTGTACAGATACTGGATCCCTCTTCTTAATGTTTTCCACTGAGCACACGACACCTGAGTGTGCATCTACTTGTCAAGTAAATGTTCCTTGAGGTATATTTACATGTGTGCAGGCGACAGGCTGCCGTGAGCCCACCCATACTTACCTTGGTGCATGATGTGTGAATGGTAGGTATACGTGCATGTATGTACATGTGATGATGCGTGTAAGCATGCCAGGTGCATGAGCAGGTGTGTGCGTACAAGGATGAGAGCACCCAGCCTTCCCGAATGACTCGGCCCAGCCTGGCCCTGCTCACCCACAATAGACAGGATGACGACCACAAAGTCGAAGATGTTCCAGCCAACGGTGAAGTAGTAATGGCGCAGAGCGAACATCTTGAGCACACACTCCCCCGTGAAGATGATGATGAAGATCATGTTGATGTTGTACAGGATGTCCACCTTCAGCTGGCTCTGGTCATCTGTCTCCACCATCATGGTGACCATGTTGAGACAGATGAGGATCATGATTACGATGTCGAAGACCTGCTTTGTCACGAAGTCGTACACCACGCCCTGGATCTTGTTCTACAGCACAAATGGGAACGCAGGGATGCATGTCAGTGCAGAGTCGGGGAGTGGTCAGGGCCCACGCAGGACACAGACAGGCAGGAGACACAGGATGACACAACGGTGCGAGAGAGAGAGGGGTATGTCAGGGCTTGTGGCGGTGTTGGCCAGGACACGGAGGGCAGAACCATCAGACCAGGCCACTTGATGGGGTCTGTGGCATCCTCCCTCCCTCTGAGACCTTTCCACCTGTCAAGGTCCCCAAGCAGCCCCTCACGCTTTCCCCAAGCTACTGCTCACTGGGGAGGGTGTCTGGCCATCCTTTTCCTTCCCCTTCTAGGGTCCCTTGCCCCAGAAGCCACCTAAGGAGGTGAGTGGACACTGGGGGCCTGCGCAGGGCCAGGTGAGGGGTAAAGCAGTGACTGGAGCCCAGCAGACTGCTACTGCTTGTGCATACAGTGCCTTTGTACGGTTACAGGGAGGCACCCCCCAGACAGGTGGGCCCAGCCTCCCTGCGGGTGAACCCAGTGTAATGCCGGGGACACAGCCTTGCGGGCAGAACACAGGCTTCATTCTGGCCCTGTGGTCCTCTTAGGCAGAAGCCTGGTACAGGCTGCAGGGAGAGGGGCCCAGAGGGCAGGTACCTGGGGCCGTGGAATTGGCTTCTGAGGCTTCTTGGAGCCAAGCTTCTTCATGGCATTATAGTATTTCTTCTGTTCCTCTGTCATAAAGATGTCTTTTCCTCCAAAGTATAGTGGGATGGGGTCCGTAAGGTTGGGGGATCCCCCTTCTCTGTCTCCAGGACCTCCCTCCTCAGGTATCACCCTTAAGGCAGCCCCCACCCCAGCAGGGGGACTGGGTGGAAAGGGGAGGGGAACTGGCAGGGCCAGAGATGGGGGTTGAGGGAGGGGAAGGAGGGGGGAGGAGCGGGAAGGGGACCTATGTTGCCTCACAGCCTGTTTGGGGCCACTTTCCATCAATACCTCGCTGGGTCCTCAGACGAACCCAGAAAGGTAGCAGCATCACCTTTATTTTATAGATGGGAAAACTGTGGTTCGGGGAGGCCCAGGGGGATCTGAACCCAGACTTGCTGCCTCAGCCGTGTTGCTAGCGACAGCACGGTGGGTGCTGAGGCAGCGTTTGCGAACCATGAAGGGCTGAGTGGACCAGGAAAGCACGGAGCATGCCCGGCATGGGGAGGCCCAGGGAAGGTGGGGCTGGATACTCATCTTCTTCTTCTGCTGGTTGAAGTTGTCAATGATGACGCCAATGAAGAGGTTGAGGGTGAAGAAGGATCCGAAGATGATGAAGATGACGAAATAGAGGTACATGTAGAGGTTCACCTCGTAGTCGGGCTGCTGCTCCAGCTGCAGGGGCCACAGGACAGGACGGGGTGTGCTGGGTAGGCTTGGGGACACGCACTGGCTCCTCCATGCTCCCTGTCTCCCTGTGGGCAGAGGGGCCTGGGGCCCAGGGGTGGACCCATCCACCCTCAGAGTCTCAGGAGCTCCCCAGGAGGTGGCGTGGGGGGACGGGAGTAGATGGGCAGAACGCGCCACTGGGCCTCCCCCTTGACTCACTCACCAGCCATATCTCAGCGACCCCCACTCACCTCCCGGGAGTCCACAGCTGCATACATGATGTCCATCCAGCCTTTGAAGGTGGCCTGGGAGAGTGTGGTCAGATATGAGGGGAGGGGCTGCTTGCTGCGTCCGTCATTCAGCCTGGTCCTCCCCAGAGGCTACCTGCCCACAGCCCCACGGGGCGGGCATCAAACAGGGGACAGAGAGGGCCCTGTGGTCCTGGACGCAGGGTGGGCAGCCCCCTGACAAGGAGTGGCAGTGGGTTCAGGCACAACAAAAGACAGGGGGTACCTCCATCCTAGGTCGCTGCAGGTCCAGGGGTCACACTCACCACCTGCAGGAGGGAGAGGTAGCCCAGACCCACGTTGTCATAGTTGACCTTGACGTTGAGCCAGCGGACCTGTCCCGTGTGCATCAGGCTCTCGCACTGGGACTTGTTGTTGACCTCGGAGATGTCAAACCTCTCAGAGGTGGTGGTGTTGATGCAGTAGTAGAACTTGCCAGCAAACAGGTTGACGCCCATGATGCTGAAGATGAGCCAGAAGATGAGGCAGACGAGCAGCACATTCATGATGGAGGGGATGGCGCCCAGGAGGGCGTTCACCACCACCTGGGGGCCGGGGAAGGAGTCATTGCCATATTTTCTCTCAGGCACGTGGAGGAAACCTGGTCTCCTCTGGGAGGCAGCTCCCCACCTACACTACCCAGGAGACCAGGAAGGGCTGAGCATGGCTATTCAGGGAAGGCTTCCTGGAGGAGGGTTGCTGTGAGCCAGCCTGGGTAGAAGTCTGCTGGGCTGTCTGGTTGGGGGTGGGGGAGCAAAGAGCAGGGTTGGAGAGGGCTCTCTGCTTGGCTGGAGCCATCAGCCTAGCATTGGGCTGCTGGGCTTCTCTGGAAGCAGCCTGGCCATGGGTCACCAGGCAAGAGACAAACACTCTTTTTTCAGCCCACATAGGAAACTCAGCCTCCGTAACCGGCCCCCTGCTCATCTGCTCACAGCATTAGAGACACAGACGCAGAAAAGAAGCCACCAGGGTCTTGAAAGCCACTGGGCCCTGGGATCAGAGCCCTCTGCCCTACCAGCCCAGGCCACACAGGCCAACCTCACTATTTCAGGCTGAGCTGAATCTGAGAACTGTCCCTTTTCAAGGAGAAGTCATTTCATGACTTCCAGGCAGAGTGGGTGGCACAGGCCTGGTGATGCCCAGGCACCTCTCTTCCTGGCTGGAGCACCCAGCAGCTGTATGGCTGGGGGCTGGTCATTGCCCCTCAGAGGGGAGGGGCCCCCACTCTGGGGCTGGGAGGGCCCCGGACCAGGAGGGAGCCACTGGGCTGAGGGCATTGATGGCCTGCAGCCAGCCCCCTCACGGGAGTTTTGTCCCTCTGGGGCAGGTCTTGTTCCCTGTGGACCTCTCTTCACTGCGGAAGTCCCATTTGTCTTGTCCAAACCCTGTGTTTACCAGTCATTTCCACCCTCAAGGGCCTGAGGGGATCTTTCCTAACTCAGCTCAACCCTGAGCTCCAGGGCCAGAAGGTTCAGAGCTCCAGGCCCGGGTCTTCCTTCTTGCTTGAGTCTCTGAGCCATGGGAGCCCCATTCTGAGCTGGGAAGGGACACCCTTAAATCTACAGACTTGCTTTCTGTCTGCTTCTGCCTGCCTTGGTGCCCTCACGGCCCCTGGGAGCTGCTGCAGCCTCTGCTGCCCCCCAGTGGAGGCAGAGGTGAGCGAAAGAGCAGGACTGAGGGCAGGAATGGACACTTGGGCTGGTGGCCTCAGCAGGGCCGTGGGCCCAGCAAGCCCTCTGCTTCCCCTGGTAATGGTGGGAGTACAGACATGTGACCCCTGCACCTTGCCTTGTGGTGGCTGCCCCCCCAACCCCCAGTCCCACTCAGAGTCCTCCTCAGCACCCACCCTCATGCCCTCAAATCGGGACAGTGCCCTCAGGGGACGCAGGGCCCGCAGTGTCCTCAGGGATTTGATGGCTCCTAGCTCTGAGTAGCCCATCCAGTTGGCCACCAGGCTGATGATGGAGACCTGCAAATAGAAAGTCGGGGGAGTACGTGTCAGGGACCACAGGGCGGGCCCCTGGCTCCCCTGAAGCCCAGGGACATAGTCCTTGAGGACAGGACCACCACAGGGGCCTTTCTAGACTCACAGCTCTAAGGTACCTCTCCAAGACCCCGTGCCTAGTGGGCGGTTCTGTCCGCTGGGAACTGTCCCAACACCTACAGGGGCCTGGGCTCCGTCTCCATGACGTCATCAATTGAACAAGAGGCCTGTGTGCCCGTCGAAGAGGATACAAAACCCTCCACAGACATTGGCAAGAAGGGTAAGTAACCCTCCTACCTGCCCTCTTGGTCCCAAAGCTCTCCTTTCTCCCGGGAGACGGGAGGTCCCCATAGCCTATTCCTCTTCCTGGGTGGCCATGTGGGAGGAGCTGGGAGCCAGTCTCTGTGAGGGTGCACCCATCTGGGGTCTGGATGCATTGCGCGGCCTTGGGGAGCTGCTGCGTGCCCCTTGGGTTGGGACTTCCTAAGGTCCTTGGCCACAAGGACGGCCCCTGGGTCTGGCTGTGGGGCCGGGGACTGAACTCACGTCCACGATGAGGAAGTCGAGCCAGCACCAGGCATTCGTGAAGTACACCTTGAAGCCATAGGCCACCCACTTGAGCAGCATCTCAATGATGAAGATGTAGGTGAAGACTTTGTCGGCGTATTCCAGGATGGTGCGGATGATGCGCCGCTGCTCAATGTAGATGTCCTCAAAGGCCTGGGGGCACCAGCATTGCAGGTGGCCAGAGCCCAGGGGGCTAGGGCAGCAGCCACATCCCCTGCCCTGCCTGATGCTGCTGGTTCCCAGGGGACTGGCACAGGGGCCGGTCTGGTGGCTTCTCCCGGACTCCCTGTACCCATCAGGGGTGAGGAGTTTCCCCATGGGTGAGTTCTTCCAGGGCTCTGGGTTGGGGATTATCCAGGCTATGTTCCTCCCCTGGTATGGGAAGGAGGGAGCCCCAGCAGGCCAGCTTTGGGTCTGGCACCTGCCTCTGCCCCTGCCCATCCCCCAGGGTGGTACCTACCAGGGCACCACTGCTGAGCAGGATCATGAAGACAATGAAGGTCTCAAACCAGTTGTGCTCCACGATCTTGAAGCAGGCCCTGCGGAGGGTCCACCACATCTTCCCGCGGCCCTGGGAGATGTCCACATTGAGGCAGGGCCAGCGCTGCACACAGGCTGGGGGAGCAATGGGGCACCACGTCACGGCCTGGGGCCCGCCTCCAGGGGCACTGTCAGCAGGCTCCCACACCTTCCCAGAATGCCGCCTCCAGACCTGGATCTCACCACTCCCCAGACCCAAGGGCCCCACCTGCTCCCAACGCTTGGCTTCATGTCCTCCACTGCCGGCTGGAAGTGGGTCCAGCCCCTCCCCTCAAATGAGGGCCACAGGCCCACTCCACCTATGTGTCGACAGCTGCCAGGGATGAACACACAGAGGAAAGACATGCAGGATATAGGCCACCAGCCCAGGGACGGGAACTATCAGCTGTCCCTCTCTTCCCCTGCTTCGCCCAGGCAGCCTTCACTCTGCACACTCTGGGCTCTTTGGGCAAAAATGTTTCTCCAGAGCTGTCTCCTGGAGCTGAGCAGGCCTTTCTCCCTGAAGGTGGAGCTGAGGAAGATGACATCCTTGGAGCAGCCTTTCCTGAGCACTCACTTCCTGTCGGGCTCCATGGGGATGCTGCACAGCAGTCCCCGGGGCTCTACCATCACCCACTGCACACACTTAAGGCTCAGGCCAGGGGCTGGGAGACACCCCAGCGTGGACACCCCTGCCCGGTGCTGCAGGGCAGAGCAGCATGGGTTGGGGGGGAAGGCCTCACATGCTTTTGGTGAGGTGCATGTCCCAAGATGTCCCTGAGGAAGTGACGGGCTGAAGTCTGCTGGGCTAGGGCAGGGGGCGGGCACCAGGCACAGGAGGGATGCACGCATATGGGCTCACCCTCAGTGAAGCACTCCTCAGGCTGCTCCCCCTCGGCGTTCTCCTCCACCTGCTCCTCAGGGTCCTCCTCGGGGGGCTTGTAGTCAGCTGTGCTGCAGACTGAGGACTCCCCATCGAGGGGCTGTGGCAGCTTCTGCAGGAGCCACAGGGTCATGTGACCCCTGGGTCCTCCTCTCAGATGGGGCAGAGGAGCTCGGGGTAGGAGACCACAAGGAGACCACAAGGAGAGGAGAAAGAGAGGGTGGAGCAGACCTACTCACTCATTCACTCACTCACTCACTCGAACACGGATCATGAAGCTGGCACTGTGACCCAAGCAGGAGAGCCACAGTGACCAAGTCAGCAGTGGTCCTGCTCCTGTGGCATTTAGATTTGGAGCAGGGCAGGGCTGAGGCCTGGGCAGGGGCAGCAAGGCCATGAGGAGACACATGAGAGCCTGAGGTAAGGAACAAGGCTGGGGGATAAGTAGACTGGGGGGCTGGCTAGGGGTGGTTTGGCCAGCTGGAGGGTTCTGGGAAGCATGGGAAGGCATGAGGAGGGCGGCAGGGGGATCAGATGCCTAAAGGTACTTTTGAGGAGCCATGACTAGGGGTCAGGACAGACCAAGGCTGCCACGACCCCAGATAACAGCATGTGGTATCCTCAGGCCCGAGCCTTCCTGTCTGCAGGGGCTGTTCGGCTGAGCAATCCAGAAAGGACGGACAATTTTCTCAGCTGAAACTCCAGCACGGGGCGGAGGGACCTGATGGCAGTGGAGTGGGGTGGGGGAGGCTTGTTCTTCAACCTGGCCAGGCCACCCTACCTTGAGGAGGCCCCTTCATGGCTGGGGGTGAGGCCCCAGAAGAGGGAGATGGAGAGGGCAGCTGGAGGGCAGCTCTGGATCCAGAATGGTGACCAAAAAACCAGAGGGGCCCTTGTGCCCAGGTGAAAGAAAGGGAAACTGATGCACGGGGCATTAGGTCAGCCAGAACATCCAATGAGTCGCTTGCCTCGCCCATGTGCCCCCACTCCCACAATCCCCCTTGGCGTCGTGCCTGTCTCCCTTTAAAGAGTATCCAGAGCCCTGGGTGCTCTCCAGCCCTCCCCCACCCCGTTCCTCATACCGAGGTCCGTGCCATAGTTCCCCGGGTATTTATAGCTTGGCAGGCACTCAGCCCCCTGGTAAGTCAGCATGCCACATATTTGGGGGGAATAAGAAGTCAGGAACTTTCAGAGCAAAGTTCATTCAGGCTCTGGTGTCCAGCTGGGCCCAGGGCCGATAGGGTGGAGGTGGGCAGAGAGCCTGGCCCTAGCTTATGCTAGTTCTTCCCCTGCCAGAGCCAGAGAGCAGGTGAGGGGCTCAGAGTTGGCTTCTCCGGGAGGCCCAGGCAAGGCGCCAGCCTCAGCCTAAACTTCTCAGGGTCTCTAACCAGCCTGGCAGGGGAGGGGCAGAAGGAGAGTATATTCCAGCCCAGCAGCAGGCCCCTCCACAGGCTGGGTAAGGGGGTCAGGGCTCTCTGTTCTTGTACTCAACCTCATTGGCCCACTGCACCTCTCCTCAGAGTCCCCAGCCCACCCTGGCACTTTGGCCCACACTGAGAAGTAGGGACCAGCCCCAGGTAGGGAGTAAACAGAAACAGGTAACAATGACAAGAGCCCAGAGTGGGCTACAGGGAGGACTCTAGGGTTCCAGCCCTGGAGTGGAGGTGTCACAGGTTAAGACCATTCTGTCCAAGAGTGCCACCTGCTGGTGAGATGGGCCCAGGTGGAGTTGTGGGCTGGAGTGAAGGGAGGAGGCTACAGTATCAGGACAGGCAGGGAGGGTCATAATAAACGTGTAAACAATAGTAATAGCAGTCACCGTTGACAGAGAGGTCTCTGCACTTTACACACACCATCTCGTCTAATACTCAGTGACACAAGGTAGGTACCACTACCCCCATTTCACAGAGGGAGAAATGGAGGCTTGGAGGCTTGTCTAAGGTCACATAAAAATGTGAAGCTGTGTCTATCTGACCCCCAACCCCCCAAGCCAGGCTCTGCGATGGGCTCACCTTGACATCCTCAGGCTCCGAGAAGGTGTCGGTCTCCTCCTCTGTCGGCATCTCCAGATCGGACTCCTCGGAGGCTATGGGCACGTGGATGGTCAGGTAGGGGTTGTTGATGAAGTTGAGGTGGTCCAGCTCAATGCTGGGGGTAGGCCCATCAGCCAGGCCCATGTGGTTCAGGATGTGATTGTCCTTCAAGTCCTTGTCATCTTCCTTGGGTGGCAGTTCCTTCTTCTCTTCCTCAGGAGCACCCTCCCCGGCCTCCCCAGCCTCCCCCGCCTCCCCGAGCTTCCCAATGCTGAGCATAATGTCCTTGGGGCTCAGGACCTTGCCATGCAGCAGCCCCAGCAAGAAAGTTTTGGCGAAGCTGATGCCCCACTTGATGCGCCCAATGGCGATCTGAAGGTTGTTCATCTCACCATCCTCGTCCGAGGCTGCCAGGCTGTCAGCGCTGAAGGAGCTCAGCAGCAGGGCCAAGAAGAGGTTCAGAACCTGGGGAGCAGGGGTTGGGGGAGCCTCAGCTCAGCCTCTGGGCCCCTGAGGGTGTCACTTTCAGCCAGCATGGGGGTCATCAGGCCTCCAGGTCAGAGCCACCCCGTGCTGAACTTTTAAAAGAATATCACCTAATGGAATCCTCATGGAGGTGAGAAATGTTACTATCATCCCCACTTTGCAGATAAGGAAACTGAGGCTTGGGCACAGGAGAGGATTCTGCTGACCAAGGCCGAAGCA
Source organism: Anoura caudifer (assembly GCA_004027475.1). Classification (NCBI taxonomy): domain Eukaryota; kingdom Metazoa; phylum Chordata; class Mammalia; order Chiroptera; family Phyllostomidae; genus Anoura; species Anoura caudifer. The sequence continues at coordinate 25,503 of PVKU01000959.1, forward strand.
GGGCTTGAGGAGGCCCACTGGATGACAGGACTCTCCATGATGCCATCTTCCACCTCCACGACAGGGGGTGCAGAACAAAGAGCAGGGTGCATGCCTCTGAGCTTCCAGGACTAACTGGGGACCTAAATCTTTTGAGCTGTTTTTTCTGGTCTGATAAGTAGAATTTTGCAGACCCTGTGCTCCCAGTGCTCAGATGCGCGTCACCTACTGCCCTGGAAGGGGCATTTGACCCTTTTCTCGCATGGGGTTTCCTGCTCCACCTGGTTTTCTTCCCATAGCCCTGCTGAAAGGGACTTATGAGGCGACTGGTCTACCCCCTGCCCTCCGTCAACTTTATTTTCCAGTGGACCTGCATTTACTGAGCTCCTCCCAGAGCTCACAAGAGCAAGTAGCCGCAGGGAGTTCCAGCCTGGGGGAGACAGACATTTGGTCAGACAAATACAAGGCAGTGAGTGCGCCCAGCAGCAGAGATGGTGTGTTTCAAGGCAGTCATATCTCTGCTGTGTCTCAGTTTTCTCATCTGTGTAATGGGGATGATTCCAGTCCCTACTTCTTCACATTGTTGTGAGCACACAGTAGGTTCTCAGAACATGTTGGCTTTTCTGTGTGTGATTTTGGAAGGCGGGCCAGGTTCGTTTTCTGGGGGCCTTGGGGCGGGGCCGGGAGCCTGCACCTGTGATCTGCCGCCCTTCCCCTTCCTCCCCACGCGCCTCTCACCGTGACTTTCACCAATGCTCTCCAAGGTCTTTTTGTCCTTGTCTTAACTATCATGTTAACATAGTATCTTTAAAATACATGTGCTGTATATCATATATATTCTCTCTTTGAGGGAAATGCTGGCAGGGGATTCCATCTCCATGCCCCCAGCTGCTTTTCTGCCTTCACCCCTCACCAAATGTATTGACTTTTCCTTTCCTCCCTTGGGGGCAGGCGTCCAGTTGCCAGAAACACATCTGAGATGGGAATTAGCTGCTCTCTGGGTCAGCAGGGTTTGCACATGGCTCCTGCCTGGGACAGAAATAGTCTCCTCAGGCAAGGCGGGGGTGAGGGCTGCCAGGGAGGGGGTGGACCTCACGTCCCCCTGGGGGCTGTGAGGGGTGGGTTTTCTATGACCTAGTCACTTCCTCTTCTTCATGGGAGCCCAGAGGAAGTGCCCAAGTGCCATGGACGCAGGGGACACAGGTCCCCACACTCCCTGGCAGGGTGCCCCTGTGCCCTCTGCACACACCTGCTTCCATGAGCCTGGAGAGCGGGGACGGTGCCCAAGGAGCTGACAGCGCCACCTCCCTTGGCTGCTCCACTCCCTCTGAGCAAAATGGGAGAACCACAGAGCTGGGCCAGAAAAGGGTGTGTGTGTGGAGTGTGTGTGTGTGTGTGTCACCCACACAGAGGCAGCGCAGGGCAGCGCATCCAGACTCGAGCCAGATGGCTTCGGTTCATAGATCACTAGTCGTCTTCCCTGAGCCTTTGCTTCCTCATCTACAAAGTGTTCAGAATGCTGGGTAAGTGTAAATAGAGGTCAGCAGTCATCCTCCTCGCCGGTGTGGATGTTACCGTTATCACCGCTGCTGCTTTACTGATGCTGTTGGAGTTCCCTTGTCCCGGGTTCTAGCCCAGGCTCAGATTCTCACTCACTGTGTGGTGCTGGGCAGCGCCTCCTCAGCGGAGCACAGAGCCCACGTTGCCTGCCTCGCAGGGCTGTTGACAGCATCGAGGATAATGCAAATAAAGGCGGTTGGCAGGAGCCCACTATTTGGGAATGCAGTGCCCATGGAGAGTAACTACGCCACACACGCCTGGACATTTGAACTCTCCTGTCCTCGTGGGCCAAGTGCTTTGCTAAGCAGTTAGATGTGTGTCATGTAATCCTCAGGATCACCTAGTGAAGTGGGTCACTACCATTATCTCCCCCATTTTCCAGATAAGAAAAACTGAGTCCCAGGTAGGTTAATAACTGGCTCAAGGTTTCCCAGTTAGTGGTGGCAACGCAGGGGCTTCCAATGGTTTAGAGTTTGCACGCATACAGACAGAACCCCCTGCAGGCCCCCCAGGTCCTTAAACTTACATTTCCACACTACTACACAGGGATGCTACCTGCACCCTAATCCTGCCCTAGGATTCTGCCCCAGACACCTTCCCTCTCTCTCTCCTCTCCCCCAGACCTCCCTCCCAGGCACAGCCATGCTGGGTTCTCCTGTCTAGCTGTACCTGGGGGCTCGACAACTCATTCCAGGGTCTCCTTAGTTAAAGTGACAACCCCCGCCCCCAATCTGGTCCTGCCCCCAGCTGGAGCTCAGCGACATCTGAGTAGCGCTGACCCAGCAGCCCAAGGATTCCACAGGCCTTTGTGGAATGTGGAGACTTGCGTCTTCCCACCCCCTGTTGCCCAGGGCAGCGCCCGACACTGCAGGGGGCAACTGGGCACAGCACTGCTGGTAGGACAGACCCCACCCCACCAGAGAAGGGCAGGAGCTGGGGTCGGCAGGGTGAGGATAGACGCCTGCCAGGCCTTGGCCACAGAAATGCTGTCAGCTGGGCCACAGCCCCACAGCCTGTTTCTCTTCGGCCCCTGCACCCTCCTCTGCACGAGCCCCACATGCCAGGCCCTGGGCCACAGAGACAGTGGCAGGATGGATGCAGTTTGTGCCAGCTCTGGATTCCCCAACGCCCGGGGCCTGATTCCCGGGTACAGAGGAGGGTGAGAGGGAGGGAAAAGGACACGAGGCCCAGGAGCTTCGGATACCAGCTGCACGCTGTGCCTTCTTGCACACTGTCACGGTCGCTCCTCCCAGCCACCCTGTAAGGTACCTACTATTTCTCTTTCATGTAAAGTTGGAGAACCCAGCCAACCAGAGAGCAGTAATTGGTGCAAGGTCATGCTAATGGCAAAGGAGCTGGGACTGGAAATTAGATCTGTCTGATTCCAGTTATTACGTTACTTTCCCCGAAACATTGGGTTTCAACAGCGCCACTCAGTGCGGTCCCCGAGCCAGTGGCAGCCACATCATGGTTCCCAGGCCCCAGCCCAGGGCTGCTGAATCAGACGGGGGTGGGGTAGGGGCCGAAATCTAGGTTCTAAGAAACTCGCAAGCAACTATTAAGCAGGTTGAGGTTTGACAACCACTGGATTAAAACACACAAAAAGTTGCCGTTTTGAGGGAAACAAAAGAAAAAATAAACAATGGGACTACATCAAACTAAAAAGTGTTTGCATAGCAAGAGAAACCAATCACAAAACAAGAAGACAACCTACTGAGTAGAAGAAGATATTTGCCAATGGTACACCATATGAGGGGTTAATACCCAAATTTATAGAGAATCATACATCTCACCACCAAAAAAAAAACACCAAAACCAAAAACAAAACAATCCAATTTTAAAAAGGCAGAGGACCTATTAGACACTTCTCCAGAGACACACAAAGGTCCAATAGACATAGGAAAAGATGCTTAATGTCACTAATCATCAGAGAAATGCAAATTAAAACCACTAATAAGCTATCACCTCACACCTGCCAGAATGGCTGTCACCCATAAATACACAATGCAACAAACAAGTGCTGGTGAGGATGTGGAGGAAAAGGGAACCTCGTACACTGTTGGTGGGAATGCAGACTGGCGCAGCCGCTGTGAAATACAGTGTAGGGTCCTTAAAAAATTAAAAATGGAACTGCCTTATGACCCAGCAATTCTGCTTCTGGGTGTGAATCTGAAGAAGCCCAAAACACTAATTTGAAAGAATATATGCACCCCTGTGTTCACTGCAGCATTATTTACAATCGCTGAGCTACGGAAGCAACCACAGTGTCCAGCAACTGATGAGCGGATGAAAGTGTTGGTACCTGCAGGGTGGGGCAAAAGTAGGTTTGTAGTCATGAGTATGTGAAACGGAGTTTGTTCTTGTATCATTATTTGTAAATAATTGTATTATTTTCCATACAAAAAGCTGTAAACCTACTTTTGTGCCACCCTGTATACACAATGGAATATCAGTCAGCCCTAAAAAATAGAACCCGACCATTCGTGGTAGCATGGATGGACCTAGAAGGTGTTATGCTAAGTGAAATAAATCAGTCAAAGAAAAACAAATACCATAGGATTCCACTCACATGTGGAATCTAAAGAATAAAATAAACAAACAAAATGAAACAGACTCATAGGTACACAGAGGACAGACTGATGGTTGCTGGAAGGGAGGGGGACTAGGGGACTGGGAGAAAGAAGTGAAGGGATTAAGTACAAATTGGTGGTTACGAAATAGTCATGGCATGTAAAGTGCAGCACAGGGAACACAGTCAGTAATATTGTAATGAGTATGTGTGGTGCCAGGGAGTTAACGGAAATATCAGGGGGAACGCTTTGTAAAGTATATGATTAGCTAACCACTATGCTGTACACCCGAAATGAATATAAAATAGTATCGAATATACACTACAATTGAAAAATGAAATTAAAAGAAAAAAATCGCTGTTTTGAGGGGGGTGAAAGGGGCATGTATCAATCATTTCATACAGTTCAATTTCATGGGAAAAGGGTCCTCGAATAACAGCCCGATGTAAAGGAAATAAAGAAATAAAGGACTGGGCCATGTCCTGGGTGCTTGGATTTCCTGGGCAAGGATGGGGGAGCCACCCAGCCGGCCTCACTCACCACGAGGTTGCCGATGACCATGACCATGAGGAAGACAGTGAGGCACATGGGCTGGCCAGCCACCTCCATGCAGTCCCACATGGTCTCGATCCACTCCCCGCAGAGGATGCGGAAGACGATGAGGAAGGAGTGGAAGAAGTCGTACATGTGCCAGCGGGGCAGGCTGCAGTCGGAGGAGATCTTGCACACGCACTCCTTGTAGCTCTTGCCGAACAGCTGCATGCCCACCACGGCAAAGATGAACACGATGATGGCCAGCACCAGCGTCAGGTTGCCCAGCGCCCCCACTGAGTTGCCGATGATCTTGATGAGCATGTTCAGCGTGGGCCATGACTTGGCCAGCTTGAAGACCCGCAGCTGCCGGGCGGGAGGAGGGCAGGGGTGTGTGAGGCCCAGGGACCCCTGGCCCAACCCGAGGCAGCCCTGCCCTTAGGAGAAAGAATCATCCCGAACAGCTTGATTCCCCAGCCCCTGAGTGATCGGAGGCCTCCGTTTGCCTCGCTGCAAAATGGGAGCACTCATACCCTCCCACCTCCTACTCCTCATGGGTTCAAAAGGAAAAAGAAGTCCTTGCCTGTTAAAGATACAAATAAAGTATTTACAAGTGAAATTAAATGTCGGGATTTGCTTTAACACATTCTCTCCACAGAAAGTGGGGGGACAGGTGCAACAAGAACAGTAGACTATTGATGGCTGTGAAGCTGGGTGATAGGTACATAGAGGTTTATTATACTTTACATTTTTGTGGATGCATGAAAGGTCCTATAATAAAGTTAAAAAAATAAAAGTGCTCCTGTGGGGTGGTGGAAAGGACACTGATTCAGAGCTCCAATTCCACTACTAAAGAGCTTCCCAAGCCTCGGCTCTGAGGTGGACTACATGCCCACGTCCTGTCCCACGGCCACCCAAGTCCACTAAGGGGTCGAGTCCCCCGGGGCATCACTTTGGCCCCCTAGCAACCCCGTGTGGTAAGGGAGAGGGCTCCCTCTCTCCCTATTTTCAGTGAGAAAGTCTTCCCCCACCCCTCCTCAGCCCTGGCCCCGGGGCTCACGAACCAGACGGAAGGAGCGGAGCACCGACAGCCCCTGCACGTTGGCCAGGCCCAGCTCCACCAGGCTGAGAGTGACGATGATACTGTCAAAGATGTTCCAGCCCTGCTGGAAGTACTCGTAGGGGTCCATGGCGATGAGCTTCAGCACCATCTCTGCTGTGAAGATGCCTGTGAAGACCTGGGGGCGGGGTGCAGTCCCTGTCACAGAGCCTCAGGGAACACAGGGCCTTGGGAATCTCCTACCCGACTCCCAGGGCAGAGCCTGTGGGGGCCAGAACCCTGAGGGGGCAAGTAGTGGTACCCACGACCTGCATGCGTGCAGGTGAGTGGGGAGTGGGATGGCCATCCCACATGGCAGATGGGGGCTACCCAGAGACCTGGGCCCATCTGTTTCTGGCCATGTGACTGTGGGCCAGCCCTTAATTTCTTGGGGTCTCACTTCACTCATGATAATATTTAACACTCACAGAGTACTTTGTGGTTCCCCATATAACCTCAGTAGTATGCCAATTTCTATATAGTTGGAAGGGATTCTCAAAGCAAAAAAAGTGGGGCTCAGAGAGGTTAGCGGAACGTGCTTGGTCATGCTGCCCATATGGGAACGAGGCAGGTCTCACACCTGCCTGATGCAGCCTTCCACACACCACAGCCTCTCTACCCCCACTGGCAGGCATATCAGGACCCAGCAAACCTTGGTGGCCTTGGAAGTCTAGGTCAGGGGCCAAGAGGGGGCAAAGTCAGGAACAATGAGAAGGTCAGAGCTGCGCCCCACCCCTACTCCACCCCAGGCCTCAATATGGAGTCTGAGGGCTGCAGGGTCCCTGAAAGCTTCCTGGGCATGGCCCCCCTCCTGCTGGGCACCAGCTGCCCCGGGTCCACAGCTTGCCCTGGCACATGCTGAGCCCCGCCCAGGAGCTGTCCCTGGCCATAGCAGGTGCCCAGGCAGCAGCAGAATGTGGTCGAGGGTGGGCAGGCGGTGGGCCAGCCCCATCACGTACACCCCAGCAGCTGCACTGTATCCAGGGCCCGCCTGGGCCCCTCCAGCCTGGCTTGGCTGTGGCTGCACCGGGCATCTCCATGGAGCAGGTCCACCCGCCTCACAGGCTGGGGGTCCAGGGTATGGTTCCTTTACTACCCACCCAGTCCTCGTCCTGCCCCAGGCCTCATATCTTACCCTGCCTAGGCCCCCCTGACCCTAAGGGTCAGGGGAGCACCTCAATCATTTGCTATACTGGCAAAATTTGAAGAGAATTGGGAAGGGTGGGGCTGGAGGAGGCAGCTTTTTCCCTTTGTCAGGCTCCACCGAGGCTGGCAATGAGGTGATAATGCTCCTAATGGGCAGGGATAAGCAGGCGGATCAGTGTGTGTCAACAATTGTGGGGCAGGCAGAGTTGGAGAGGGGAGCAGGCCTGGCCACACCCTCCCCGCCTTCTGGGAGAAACAGTAGCAGGCCGGGGCTGAGGGTTAGAGGACAATGCCCTAGGGCCCCCAGGGTGAGCTGAGACTTCTTGGGCCTTTGTGCCCTTGGCTATACGGCCCTCTTCCAGGTCCCTTAGTCCCTCTTAGGCCCACAACAATCTTTAAAAATGGAGAGACTTGTCATCTAGGCCCCGCCTCACCTCCATGCCCCAACTCCTCCATCTTTGCATCCAGGGCATGGCCTGGACTCCAGATCACCTGGAGTCCAGTCTTAAGGATTCCAGCACCTCACCCCCAGTCTCGCTGCCCTCAACTATCCTGAAACCCAAGTACCCCATCCCATGTACCTCCCTTGTATATCAACTCATGCCCCCCCCCGCCCCAAGTGCTGGGAAAATAACCGCAGCCTGTCCGCATATGCTCCCCAGTAGTGCCCCATATTTCCACACCACCCAGAGGGCCTCATTGGGCCCTGTGTCCTCTCCCCTGTTCTGCCTGGGAATGACCACCTCTCCCTTGTCCCTTCCCTACCAGGTTGCCCGTACTGAGCACATGGTCAAAGTACTCCGTCATGGGGTAATGTTCCATGGCCATGAAGAGGGTGTTGAGCACAATACAGATGGTGATGCCCAGGTCCACGAAGGGGTCCATGACGATCAGGTGGATGATATTCTTGAACTTCACCCATGGGGCACAGCAGTTCCATATGAGCAATTTGTGGGCACACTTGTACCACCACGGTGGGCACTTCTGGTGGGCCTCTTCTAGCTCTGGGGATAGGATGGAAGCAGACACTTAATGAGGATACCCCTCTTAGGATCTACCTCCATCCACCTAGGTCTTTGGGACCCCTTCCAAACCCTGCCCCTTTGATTGCCACATCTCAACCCCCACCCCTCTGTGCCACCTACTCCAAGCCCCACCTCTCAGTGCATCACTCTCAGACCAGCCCCTCTAGGCTAAGGGGCGGGGCTTACCTCCCAAAGCCCCGCCCCTTAGCCTCATTTACCCCACAGCCCTTTTTGCAGTGAGCTATTTCAAGCTTCCCCTTCTTGACACACCCCACAGAGCCCCACCCCTCAGTGACCCCCACCCCTGTCAGTGGCCCTGGGGATGGTGGGAGGTCACAGCTGGAGGTTGGGTCCCAGTTACACCTGCTGCTGGCCAATGCCACGGGGGAGCAGGGTGGGATCTCCCTATGGGCTCTTTCTCAATTCGGCACTAATGTGGGCCCCACCAGACTGTCCCCAACCATTCCATCTTTTCCCACCAGAGTGGTTTTCTGGAAATATCACCCTGTTCTTGTCACCCCAACTCTAAAGCCCTAGGGCACTGTAAGGCCCATGGATGAAGCTGCTCCTCCTCCAGGCCTATGGAGTCCTCAGTCTAGGCATGATCTCATTGGGAAGGGTGGGGCTGGAGGAGGCGGCTTTTTCCCTTTGTCAGGCTCCACGGAGGCTGATGAAGAAGTGTATAAGGTAAGTGCTGTTAGTGCTTCCCATCTAATAGAAGAGGAAAGGGGACTGTGCTGAAAGGCTCCACTTTATAGTCTGACCATAACCCCCGCACCCCATCCCCAACCTGGGTGCTACTGCCGGCACTCACAACCATCCCAGTAAGGCATGTTGAGTGATCTCCTCGGCCAGCTCTGCCCAGCACTCCCTGGGGCATTATCTGGCAGGGCATACAGATACCTGGATGCCTGTCATACAAGGTCAGGTGAGATGGTGCCCTCTAGAGGTCTGCCAAGTCCTCTAGGACCTCCAAGTCCTCCAAGTCCTCCAGGCAAATTGGGAGGGGACCACCTCTCTTCTATGACAGATTTTCTTTCTTCCTTCTCTCCCTCCCTCTCTCTTTCCTTCCTTCCCTCCCTCTCATCTATCCATATACTCATATGTTTCTTCCCATTCATTAATCTTTCAGCCCATCCATCCATCCATCATCCATCCACCATCCACCCATCCATCCATCCATCCATCCATCATCTATTCAATGATCTGTATATATGTCTACCATCTCTTCACTTCCTCATCCTTATTCTCCTCCTGAGACTTGGGGAGCAGCGTGGGGATTTGAGGGAGTCTGTGACTCTTCCTGTGCAGTCTGACCTTTGGCCTTTAACTTTTACCCAGAAGATATTTGAGGTACAAGATCTCCAGTTTCCGGAACATTGGGCCTTCCTGGTTAGTATTATTATCCTGTCCTCCATTGCCTTGGCAGCCCCCAAAGCCCTCCCGGAAGCCCCCAGTTCCCCTAGCAGCCTGGCCTTGCAGCCAGAACTGGGGCAGGTTAAGCCAGGACTATATTTATCATGGCCATTTCTTCTATGCCAATATTAAGTTACCGTCCTCCCAAAGCTGGGCCCAGCCAGCCCCACCCGCATCTCCCCAGGAGCCGGTGGCCTGATGGGCAGGGCACGCAAAGTAGGACGGGTAAGGGGTGCTGGGCACTCACCTTCCATAGCATCCGAGATGCCACTTTCTGCACTGCAGCTCTGCCTTGGGGGCCCCTTCTCTCCCAGTGAAGTGTCCAGGCTGCCATTGCAATCTTTGCCATGGGCTGGGTCACCGTCTGGCTCCCCATCTTCCAGAGCCTGGGCAGCCTTGGCCTGTGGACCAGCAGGGTAATGGGCATGCAGACCATTTGTGAGCCAGGAAGTTGGCTAATTGACTTTCAGAGCTTCCTTGTGAATCCTTTAGGACAGGGCCCCCTTTTCTTGGCCTGCACTGAGCCTAGTGCAGGTGGGGGTGGGGGGAAACCTCAGTGGTGGTCCAAAGTGATTGAGGACCCTCATCCTGGAAGACCCTCTGCTCTCTGAAGCCTTGACTGAGCCTGCGCTTCATGAGAGGATGAGAAAGGGGGAGCCACTTTCTGAGGCCTCACCAGGCCTTGCCCCTCTCTTGGCGTGGACCCATATTCTGCCCAGAAAGAATCACAAAATCATAGGTATTTGAGCTGGAAGCCTACTTCTGTTTTAACTACTACAGATTCCTTGTTACACATAGTGGGGGGAAACTGAGGCACGGAGCTGTGAAATGCTCTTTCTACTGTTTGGATGTCTTCCATCCAACCAAGTCCCCTAGCCTGGGGCCTCTGCTCCCCCTGCCTCGTGCTCTCCCTTATGCTCAGCCTGCCCAGGAAAACCCAGGCTGAGGGTTGGGGAGATCCCTGGGTCCTCAGCCTCCTCTCTCAGAGTTCAGACCTTTTCCAGTTCCTCCTGATGTTTTTTGATTTTCTCCAGCATCTGCTGAAACTCCTCTTCTTTCTCCTGATCCTCAGCCAGGGTGGCCTCGTTCTGCTCAGCATAAGCCATGGCCACCACTGCCAGGATCAGATTGATGAGGTAAAAGGAGCCCAGGAAGATGATGACCACAAAGAAGATCATGTAGGTCTTGCCAGCTGCTCGAAGGGTCTGGGAGCAGGGGCAGGACAGGAAGTATCACACAGTGCCCCGCCTGTTCTCACCCACCACCCCTCTCCACACACCCACCCATGGCCCAGATAGGTAAACGGAAAGGGTCCCTTGCAGAACCTGGTGGTTTGAGGCAGGGCATGGTCATCCTTGGCAGGCTAAACCACATTCTGGGGAGCTTCCAAATGTATACCTGGGACCTGGACTTTCTTGGTCTCCTGGCTCAGAGCACCCTGAGGGCCCCAGCCAGACATCTTGGGATCAGAGAGCCAGGGTGAAAAATAGTGAACATGGGCTTTGGGGTCAGCTTGAATCCTAGCTTTGCAATGGTGCCTGGCATCTAGTAACAGCTCAACAAGTAGTAGTGCTATATTCGTTAATATCAGTGTTAGAAACATCACCAGTGACGAGAAGGCACTGTTGCTCCAGACTCAACCTGCCTGTTCTGCAAAGAGAGAAGCTAAATAACTGTGTCTGGGTGGAGTGTAAGCTGCCCTACTGGTTGCTGTGAGGACTGGGGGTCTGTGCCAGGCCCAGGTCTCAGCAAAGGTGGAGAAGACAGAAGAGGCTGTGGCTTGAATCTGGGCAGGCACCCAGTGTTGGAGGGCTCTAAGGTCCTGTATGCAGGGCCACCGAGGGGATGCCACAGATGAGACAACCCTACTGGGGGACCTGCCAGGTGAGGAAGAGGTTGTGGGAATGAAGGGAGGTGGTAATCGGGCTGAAGAGCAAGGTGGGGGCAGCTGTACCAGCTGGAAGAGGTTCTCCCAATAGTCCTGTGTCATGAGGCGGAAGAGAGCCAGGAAGGCCCAGCTGAAGGTGTCATAGCTGGTGTAGCCGTAGTTGGGGTTCCGCCCAGCCTTCATGCATTCGTAACCCTCGGGGCAATGCCTGGGAATAGAATGGGGGCTGCTTTTAGGGAGGGATGAGAGCCCCAAAGGAGGGGGGTGGAATACGGGAGCCCCAAGGGAAAAAATCCTTCAGTCCTGTTTGTCCCCAAAATAGGAAATTGTTCCGTCCAGGCCCATAGGTTTTCCCCACATTCCCATCCACCCAGGTCCTTGGCCCCGATCAGTTCCCATTTTCCAACACCCAGGGCACCTCTTCCCATGGCCCAGCATCTCTCACCCAGCGTCACTGCTGTTCCCACAGAGCAGGGCGTCGAGAGCACCCTCCAAGAAGTAGTAGTTCCCTTTGGGAGTCAGAAGCCACAAAGGACACATGTCACCACATGGACACACTGTGGACATGTGTACCCACTGCACACCTGTGGACATATCTGTGTGGACCACACTGAATAGATGCTCCCTGGGTACCCCTGTGGGCAGCCCCAAGTCCTCAGGTCTCTGGCGGGACACACTGCAGGGAGCTTAGCTCCCAGTGGTGTCAGCTCAGTGTGGTTGCACAGTCGGAGTACAGCAAGGGCACAGAGAGGCGGGAAGAATGTATACGTGCGTGTGTGGGGTTAGCGAGTCCCTGCACAGCGCCCCCGACTGAGGGCTGAGGCTGGGAGCCAGGGGAGGCTACACTCCAGGGTACCAGGGTGGAGAAGGGTTACCTTTCTCTAATTGGCCAGATGGCATTGAGTAGACCAGTAGCAGCTGTGTGAGAGCGTGTGCCCCTGTGTGTGTGCCTGCGAAGTGTATGTGAACAGGATGTGGGTGTGTGGGTGCCTGGTGGTGGCCCTACCAGGGAGCGTATAGGTTAAGGAATAGGGAATCTGTACTACTGCTTTTTTCAGTGGGAACTTCAGGATTTTCAAAGTAATTTGGTGTTTGTTGTCACATTAATCCTTTGAGAAAGGTATTGTCACCTCAGTTTTACCAGTGAGGATTCTGAAGGGCAGGAGGATCAAGTGACTTGTCCGAAGTTTATCCAAGTGGTAAGTGATGGATTTAAGCTCAGGTCCTCCCCATGCTATTTGTCTTGCAGGGGGCTGACCTCGGGGCCAGGACTGGCCCCACCTGCCTTCCAGCCTCCATTCTTACCTTCATCACTGATGTAAGCATCCCAGTCAAAGGTATAGTTGCTGGCCCTGCTCTCCTGGCTGTTCCAGGTGCCATTGCTGTACCACGTGTCATTGTTGTACCACCTGTCATTATCATACCACGTGTCATTGTTGTACCATGTGGTGTTGGTGTCGTTGAAGGGCGGGGGCCAGCGCACACACTTCTGTCGCAGGTTTCCCATGAAGAGCTGCAGCCCCACCAGGGCAAAGACACTCAGGCAGAAGACAGTGAGGATCATCACATCCGACAGCTTTTTCACCGACTGGATCAGGGCCCCCACAATCGTCTTCAGCCCTGACCGGAGGGTGGGTGGGTAAGAGTATGGATGCGGGAGCCAGCAGGGCAGGGTGGTAACTCACTCCCTTCTCTCTCCTGGACTTGACCCACTCCCTCCCATCAAGACTTGAATTACTAGGGGCACCGCTTCCCTGAAGCCTTCCCAAATTAGCCCCGCCCAACTCTGATCACATCCTTAATCAGGAACCTCCAAGTGGCCAGAGTCTCAGCGGCTAGAAGAAGGGACTATGAAGGCTTCACAAGGTCAGCATTCCCAAAGCGTGTCGTATGGAACACTAGTCTCCCAAGCAGTGCCCTTAGAAGGTGGAGGGGGCAGGGAGCAGAGTCAACGTTTGGGGAAGGCTGAGCTGCATATTTTGCTCCTGGAGAGTCATTGTGCAAACCCTCTGATCAAAGGCTCTGACAGGTCCCGCAGAAACAAACAACAACTTTAGTAGCATGTTTCCTGAACTTATTTGGCCACAGAACCTCTCTCCTCACAATTCCTATTAACCCACAAGGAACAGTGGGTTTCATTCTGAGAAGCTCTAAACTGACGTGGCACTGTCATTACATTCTGCCCCTTTGGGTGGACAGAGGCATAAACAACCCTCTGGAATTCCAGGGACCAATTCCCATCATTTATGGAAGAGCCACCGCTTCTTCCTTTGGGCCTAAGTATAGTGTCTCTCAGTTCACTATTTGCTTACTTCTTATCCTGGCATAGACAAGAGATGCTCAGCAGCTTTCTTATAAAACCCTCCTTCCCCCGGCTCTGAGGATGCTGGGAGCATGGCACCGAGGAAAGGTGTTGCAGCCTTGGCTCAGTGGCCAATAGGTGGCCTTTGGTCAGCACTTCGCCTATTGGGGTTTCCTGGAGTCTCCTTCCCAAACTGCAGTATGAAGGTTTCGGTCTGAGGGAGAACTAAGGTACTTCCTAGCATCAAGGCTGAACAATTTCCTCTCCTCCCAGAGCCTGTTCTTCATCTCTTTTCAAATCGTCTTTCTCTCATTCAATGAACCTTCTCAAGTTTCCCAGCATGCTTTTTTGAGGCTCTGGATGATCCAGGTTCTATTTATTTCCTGCTTCTTGATGCATTACTTTGGAACCACCCAGGCCCGTGGCTCAGGGGGTGAGCAGTGTGCTCCCTGTGGAGCCCCCGGGCCAGGACTTTCCATCGCTGGCCACTTCGTCTCAGCTGGAGGGCGCTGCTCTGCCTGTCTGCTTTTATTTAACACGCCCGACGTGTTCCAGGCAGTGTTCTCAGTACCTTATCGACATTAAGGCATTTGATCCTCATAACAACCTGGTGCCATGGCACTGTTATTATTCACATTTTACAGATGCTGAGGCACAGACAGTTTAAGCCACTTGCCCAAGGTCAAAGTTAGGAAGTGGTGGACGTTAGAACTGAACACAGGCCATCTGGCTCCAGAGTCTGTGCTCTAACCACTTTGCTATTCTGTCTCTCAAATGCCCAGCCTCCAGCCCGGGTCTCCTTCTCCTCTCTGGCCACAGGAGCCCCTGTGTCCAGGCTTTGGTATGTGCCTTACACACACAGCCTGGGAGTCTTTCAACTCCCGGAACTTGAGTATCGGGTTCAGGGCCTAGGCATGGCGGGAGGCCTGTGGACCAAGGTGCAGGGTCCCTGCGCACCCCCAGTACCTGGGATGACTGTGATGGTTTTCAGGGCCCGCAGCACCCGGAAGGTTCTCAGGGCTGAGATGTTGCCCAAGTCCACAAACTCTGTCACGTACCTGGTTGGGAGGGGGCAGTTTGGGGTGAGGGCTGTGTCAGAGCTGGGGGTTGGTGAGAGGGTGGAATCAGGAATCCTTATAGCTGGGGTTCCCGCAGGGGGTTGGGAGCAGGTCAATACCCTGAGTTTCCTATCGAGGCCTGAGAGTTGGGAAAGACTGCTGGGGAGTGGGGGTAGCCCAGCTCTCCCTGTGGGTGAGGGCCCATGGGACTGGGCTCAGGGTGCTGCGTGTGGTTGGACACAGCTTGTGGAGGGGCAGCAGGAGAGCTCCCCAAGCCAGACCCTGGGACAGTGGCTCTTGGAGTTGTGCATACAGCTCTCTGTCAGCACCCTTGACCCGAGGCCCCTGCAGTCCACCCCTCTGAGAGGGTCAGCCCGAGGCCTGGCCCTCACCCCTCCCCTTCCCTCAGCCTCAGCCTCAGGACACACTGGGCCCCTGCTCACGCCATCACAATGACGCAGAAGTCCAGCCAGTTCCAGGGGTCCCGGAGGAATGTGAAGTCATCAATGCAGAAGCCTCGGGCCAGCATCTTGATGAGGGATTCAAAGGTGTAGATCCCTGTGAAGGTGTACCTGGCAGGGAGAGGGCCAGCCAGGCCCAGGCATGTCATACCTGGGCAGGGGTATGGGAGGCGATGATGGACCTCCCAGGAGGGAGGGGGGCAAAAATGAAACATGCCACCCTGGGGCTGAGGACATTGGTGAGAGTGATGATGTGTGCCACCCTGGGGCTTAAGGTGTTGATGGTGACAGCGATGGTACATGTCTCCCTGGGTCACAATCTTCAGAGTGCAGACACCTGGGATGGTCTGTGTGCCAGGCCAGCGGGGTTGGGGGTGGGGAAGTTTGGGAAACGGGGCGGGAAAGAGACTTACTCCACGTTCTTGGACCAGGGAGGCGGCTCGTTCATGGTCATGAACACACAGTTGGTCAATATGGTGACCATGATGAACATGCTGAACAGCGTTGGGGGGTCAAGGAAAGTGAGAGAGCAGGTGGAGAGGGGGGTGGGCAGAGGGCCTTCTGGCCCAGAACCCCCCGTTTTGCTTAGCCCTACCCCTACCCCACCGCTCCCCACCCCTGCGCACACCCCACTTGGGCAGGATATGAGTGGATGAGCACCTTGATAGCGCCGCGTCTGATGATGCTGAAGGGGCTCAGCAGGTAGAGAGCGGGTGTAGCGGAGAAGCGGAAGATGGCCTTGCCCTTGTTGAGCACGATGAAGGTCTGAGGCAGGGAGAGAGCTATGAGGCCTGGGGACAGGCAGACAGATGGATGATGGACAGACACGTAGAAAAAACCCTACCAAGCCCAGACCTTCTTGTCACTGTAGTAGGGGTCCAGGTCCTCCAAGGGGATGCCGATAACCTCTGGCGGGGGGTCCCCATAGATAAGGGGTAGGCTCTTGCCAGCCTCCAGGTCACTTCGTGGCTTCCGTTCAGGCTCCTCAATCTCCATCTGTTTGTTCCTCTGCTGCCTGGCCTCCTCCTCCACCATCCGCTGTTCTATGGCTGCCAGGGACTCCAGGGTGAAGGGGCGCAGGCTCTGGGGGCCCAGAGGCACCACAGTGGGAAGAGACTGGCGGGCCATCCTTGCATCCTGGGCTCAGGAGCCAGGAGGGCAGTGGGCAACCGGGGCAGCTGTGACGTGCAGCCCCCAAGTGCTGGGTGGCCACCCCGCCCACAGGCCAGGCTGGGGAGAGGGGCGCGCAGGCTCCGTTGGGATTGCAAGGTGTGCCTGTGAGGCCTGGACACTGTTGCTGTACAGGTACCAGACACCCCTGAGCATCACCCCTGAGCCCTGCACCACATTCTCCCCAGCAGGAGGCTGGCTGCCCTCAGGATTAATGGCAAACCAACCAGATCCTCTTCAGTCTTGGGGACTTGGGGTCAACTGCCCAGTGCCCTCAAACGCCTCCTGAGCCCAAGCTCCAGGTAGTATGTGGCTTCAGCCTGCAAGGAATCACAACAGGCTATTATGCCCATGTGGCCTCTACCCCAACGTGAGGAGGAAAGGAGACAGATGTGAAACATCCCGGTGGGCACAGAGAATGGGCTAAGATGAGGTCCTGGTGGGATCAGCCTTCAGCAGGAATGGCAGATGGATTTCACCTGGAGGGCTGGCTTGGACTGGCTGCTATTGGCTGCCCAGAGAGGTGGGCAGAGACCATCAAGATTGCAGCCAGACTCTGTGCAAAGAGACTGATGTGATTGATTAGTGATGTCTGCCAGAGGCATGCGGCAGGAGAATGTGGCACCTGTGCCTGTGCCTGTGTCTGCCGTCCCTGGCCTGGAGAAAGGGAAAGATGTGGGGATGTAGAGCATCTTGTCCTGAGCTTTGAGGAAGTCTGATGTCGGGCTGCAAGAGGGAAGAAGGAAAGGCTCTAGGCCCTGCAGAGAGTCCCACCAGCTTCCTCCCACGGGACCTGTGGGATCTAACCCAGGGCAGGCAGGGGAGATGGAGCAGGAAGATGCAGGGTATGTGTGGGGGACGGGGGTGCTGCAGATGCTGATGTGGAAAAGGAGGATGGGCACGAAAGACTGTAGGAAGAAGGAGATGGAGAGCTTCAAGGGTGCGGGCTGGGGTAGAGCTCCCAGGGACTGTTTTCAGCTGGTGGTCCCTGTATGAACTAGTGGATAAAGAGGCACCCACCAGGGGCTTTAGAAGCCTGTGAGCACTGTGTGGACTGTGTCTCCTGGGCCAGTCCCTTGGCCTCTGCTGGCCCCTGCCCATCCATCCTGAACCTGTTCCCTGTGGAAGGGAAGTAGTGGGTCACTTCTCTCCCACGCCCTAGGGGATGACTCACATCAGCAGGCAGGCACTGGGAGACCCAAGGGCCCCCACAGACAGAGCCCTCCCAGAGCCACCCAGAGCTACACTGGGGGGTGGCAGCCTTCTCCCAGTGTGCCCACATACCCTGCAGGGTCTCTGTACCAGCCAGTGCAGGCACTTCCTCTCGCTTGGTCAACAGGTGGGGAGGGTGGCCCAGGGAGCAGCCAGAGCCATTGGGCCGAGCTGGCCACGCCCCCAGCCTGGCTGCTCAGCTGCTCCCTACCATCATCACCCGGGGAGTCGTGTTTCCACGGGGATGACTCTGCTCATTCCTGCTGACCCTGTCCCCCAGCTGCTCCTTGGCCCCACTGTGTGCGTGGGAGTGCATGTGCATGAGCACACGTTCACACACACAAACACACACCCGGCCTGAAATCGCCCCGCACACACTACCCATAGTTTGTGCCCTGCCACTTAGCACACACCTTCCCACCTTCACCACCATCACCTATCCCACATACATGCCCATACAGAAGATGCTGACCTGGCAGGTGACCCTGGAGGGACCCCACGGCTGCTGGGCACCCTCCCAGTTCACAGGCTCCACTTGGCCACAGTCCTCTGGGAGCCCAAGTGGCACTACAGACAATCAGAGTCGGACTGGCTCTGGCCCCAGTACTCGACACTACACCCACCAGAGTCTCCAGAGGCTCCCAGTGGACAGCCCCAGTGGTTGCTTCTCAGCTGCCCCTCTGGCCACGCCCCCTCTGCTCTGCAGGCTCCTCCTCCCTGCTCCTGGAAGATGCTGCTTCTCCAGGGCCGGGTCTGCAGCCCTGGTTCACAGCATGCACCTGCCCCACTGCATCCCCCTCTGTGTCTCCTCCTTTCTGTGATCTCTACCACATCTGTTCCCGCCTCCCCGGTGGCCCCACACCTGTCAAGCCACCGTTCCCTTCCGTGTGAGCCGCAGCCTGCACAGCTGTTAGGTCAATGGTACTCATACCTCCTTCTGTGGTTGGCTGTTGGCGTCTGTCTCCCCCACCACACTCCTCATGGGCTGGGTTTGGGGTCACCACCGAATCTGGTGCCTGGCACATTGGCACCAGACCCACAGGTGGCACCAACAGCCTGATACCTCCTCCCCAGCTGGCCCCAAACAGACTCCACCTTTCCCTTCAAAACTTTCACTTCACCTAAATTCCTCTCCTCCTATTCCCTCCACCAACCCTGAAGCCACTTCACCTCTGGATGTCTTGTTAAATGAGAGGGAAAGTGTCCTCCTCAGCCAGGCCAGCTGAAGGCACAGCTTTGGTTGGTGGCTGGAAGCACCCTGGCAGTAAACCTGGTCAGTTCCCATGCCCTGCTGATGCTCCCTCCTATTGCTGCCTCATCGCCCCTCACCTGCTTTGTTCAAATAACCTCCCACCTGCCTCCCTCCCTACTGCTGGGCTCCCCTCGAACCCACCATCCACATTTCTAAAATCACAACTCTGATCTCGTCACTCCCCATGATAAATCAATCCTTCACTGGCTTTCCACTACTTAAATGCGTGTCCACTCTCCTCCACGTGGCCTTCCTGGGGCCTTCTATGTTCTGATCCCTACCTTGCCACCAACCCCCTCCCATTCTCCGGCCACGTTACCTCCATTTATACAAATGGCCCAAGCTGTTGGGTTGGCCAAAAAGTTCATTTGTTTTTTCCCCACATGATGGCTCTAGTAGTGCTTAGTTTTCTTTAACTTCAGACGAAACAATTTTGTTAGATTGTATTGTGACAGCTGCCATATCAGCGTGCATTAAAAAAGACTTATCAACACTGGTAAATTTTTGTGCAGCCATTTTAATGTTGAAAATGGAAGAAAATAAGCAACATTTTGGCATATTATGCTTTATTATCTCAAGAAAGGTAAAAACACAACTGAAACTCAAACAAAGATTTGTGCAGTGTGCAGAGAAGGTGCTGTGACTGGTCAAATGTGTCAAAGGTGGTCTGTGCAGTTTCTTGGCACTATTGACATTTTGGCCAAATAATTCTTTGCTGTGGGGCTCATGCGTCAGAAGATGTTTAGCAGCATGTTCCCACTATCCCTGGCCTCTACCCGCTAGAAGCCAACAGTGGGAGATAGCCGACACACTCAAAATATCTAAGTCAATAAAGTTATTGGTGAAAATGAAAAATGTGTTTTCTATTTTATGGGATGAACAATGGACTTTTTGGCCGACCCAGTATTTCCCATCCTACCTGTGCCTTTTCTCATGGTCTGTTTGCCTCCTGGAGTACTCCTCTTTTTTGTTTCCCTGGAAAGCTTGAATTTGTCCTTCCACACTTAACCTACACAAAAAACACTGCTTCCAGGAAGCCCTCCCTGGGCACCCTTGGCTGAGAGGACCAATCGCTTGTGCCAGCAGTGTACCTAATGGTCAGTAAAAGTTTATCGAAAGAATGAATGAGTTACAACATTTCCCCTTAGCCCCTTTCTCTTTTAAGCACACCCTGAACCTAAATTGTAGCTAGAAGCTGTATCTCCTCAATATGGCCTCTTCCAACACTCCCCTGCCCCCTCTTCCTACCTCTGAGCTCAGCCCGGGAGCTGGCTGCTGTAATCCTGGGGCTTCTTCCAGCCTCCAGTCCTCCGACCCTGCACTGCCTCCCATTGCATCAGACCCTCTGACTCTACTTCCCTCCTCACCCACCCTCTGTTTCAAGAGCCATTATCATAATCCTGCCCCAGAAAATACCCTCGAATTCGGCCTCCTCTCTTTCCATCCCACTCACCTGGGAAAACCCCAGCCCGCCAGTCCCAGTGCTGCTGTCCTGAGTCAGCCCCTGGGCAGTGGGATGTCGCTGGAGCAAAGGCAGGACCTGGCTGGCTTCACGCTGACTTCACACCCACAGTCTCCAGGTGTGCCCCCCATCCTGCCCTGTAAGTGCCAGTTTCTCTGGTAGCCTCGCTTTTCCACTTTTTGGGAATAACAACTTCGTGCCTGTGTTCTTTCCTCAAACCTCCCACACTCCTCCCCACAGCGCTCCCAGCTGGTGACTTTGCCTCCAGTCTTCACTGAGACCCCAGGGACCATCGTGCACTGCTAAGGGGACACAGCCCTCTTTACCACCTCACCCCCTTCTCCCTCCACCCAAAGGCCAGGCTTCCCCTTGGGCTCAGGCCCCCACCCATCATCCCCTCCTGAGGACTTTATTCTCCAACTGTCTTCTCTTTACCACTGTCAGCCTCTCCCCTCTTCAAACTAATGGTGCCCATGACAAAAACCACCTTCCTGGCCTCACACCTCCCTTCATCTATTGCCCTATTTTTCTGTTCCTCTTCACAAACCAACTTCTTGGAAAGTATCTACACCAGCTGTCTTTACTTCCTTACTTTTCATTTGCTCCCCAATCCATTCCAACCTGGCTTCCATTCCCCCACCTCAACTGAAACAAGTCACTAGCACCCTCCCTGTTGCCAAGTCTGCTGAACACGTTTCTGTCTTCACCTCCCTCGGCCTCTCAGAAGCATCCAACCCAGTTGGCCACAGCCCCCTCTGGAATGCTCCGTTCTCAGCCTCCAGGACAGCACACCCATGGTTTCCCTCCTGCCTCTCTGGCTGTTCCTTCTCAACTGACTTTGCTTGTCCCTCTTCCTAAAGTTTCTTAAGATCTAGTCTGGGTCCGGATGGTACCATGCCTATGACTGTGAAGAGTGTTACAGGAATATGACAAACTTCTCCTTTGAACCCGGGCTACTGGACCATTCCATGTGTGGAGCTAACAGTCATCCCAGCCTACAGTGTCTGCAACGACACACTTCTGTTTTTTCCACAGTCTGTTCCACCCGCACCTGTTCCATCCAGTCTTCCTCAAACCCGGAAATGGCACCACCATCTATTTGGTTGCTCAAGTCAAAAACTGGGGTGTCTCTCTGAATTCTTTTTTTCCCTTCGCCTTCTACATCCAATCTGTCCAAAGTTCTGTCAATACCATCTCAAAAATATCCCTGACCTTACCTTTTCCCCTGCTCAATATCACAGTAATTTCTTGCATTAACCTGTTTCCTGCTAACTGCTTTTGTCCTGCCCCCTCCAAACCAGTCCCATTAAGCAGCCAATGATCTTCTCTTTAAATTTGTTTTTATTGATTGATTTCAGAGAGAGGTAAAGGGAGAGAGAGAGAGGAAAAAAAACATCAATTTGTTGTTCTATTTAATCACTCATTCATTGGTTGATTCTTACATGAGCTCTGACTGAGGATGGAACCTGCAACTTTGGCATATCAAAACAACACTCTAACCAAATGAGCTACCCAGTCAGGGCCTGATGATCTTTTAAAAACAAGAAACAAATCATGTTTCTCCTGATTAAATTTCTCCAGTAACTACCTGTCATACTTAGAATAAAACCTAAACGTCTGATGATCCAGCCCCTGCACACCTCTTCGCCTTGTCTCCTGATCTCTCCCCCCGCTCACCCTGCCCCAGGCCCCTGACCTTTCCAGCTCCTTCACCACTGGGCTCATACGTGCCTTTGAGCCTTTCCTCTCCCTGGAGTGCTCACCCCCTCCCTCTTCACATTACTGTTCCTTCTCACCCTTCGTCTAGACTCAAATGTCTCTTCTCCAACAAGTTTTCTCCTCCTCTAGTGTCTAGCACAGTCCCCTACATGTTCCTTGACATTAAAAAGTCCCCTGTAATTGATGATTGCTTGTTTATTTGACTGATTTATTTGTCTGTCTCTTCCACAAGACCAAAATGCTAACAGGGCAGGAACTGTGTGTCTAAGCCACCATGGCCAGTCCCAGCACTGGGCACATAGTGGGCACTCAGTATGTGTTTGCTGAAAGAACGAGTAGATGAGGCCTTGGATACAGACCATTCCAAGGATAAAATGGATTCTGATATACTCCATCCACCCGTCTATCCATCCATCCTGTTCAAAAGCCAGAAGCTGAGCTAGCCCTGAGTAGGACACAAAGACATCCCAGCTGGGCATCCTGCCTTCCGAGAGCTGATAGTTGGGGAGAAGGAGGACACGGGCACACACAACTATGATGTGAGGAGAACATGAAGCCCCCCCTAATGTGAGGAGGTGAGTGTACTATGGGAGTCCAAGTGGATGTGTGGTCACTTCCAGGTTGGGGAAGGAAAGATGTGACTTTTCATTTCAGCCTCAAAGATGAGTAGGTTATGAACACAGAGAAACAGAGGGGAAGGGCACTCTAGGAAGAGGGATTGGTGAGAGCAAAGGCAGAGGTGGGACACAGGGAACTACGCTGTGTTAGCCCTTATGTAGGGATTTGGGGGAGGTGGGTTGGAAAGCTGGGCCAGTGCCTGGAATGACTGATCTGAGAGTCTGCACTTCATCCTGCAACCTTGGAGAGCACCTGGCAGAGGTGGACCAGCCTGTACATGCCTTCTGCCCACCCTTGCAATGCTTTTAGCATAGATGGGACAACCTGTGTTGGACACTAGTGGAGGAATGGAAGGACACCTGGGACATATGCACAGTGACTTCCTGGCAGGGTCAACATAGCGATGCCCCACATCATGGACTGGGTGTCACACTGGCAGATCTCCAGGTGGCTCCTCCAGCCACAGCATGGAATAAAAGGAGCCAACAGGGTAGCTCAAATCCTCCTTTTACAGCCAAAGATCAGACTCCAGCCTTGGCCCTGGGCCTCAGATGTGGCAACTAAAGGCTTCCAGGGGGCTTCAGGCAATGTATTCTCACTGAATTTAAGAACATTGGAGTTGCAAGGACCCAAGAGATCCACAAATCTAACTCCCTCATTTTACAGATGGGGAAACTGAGGCCCAGAGAGGCACAGACTCTCCTCAAATCACACATTTATTCATTCAACAAACATTTCCTAAGCATCTGCCCTGAGCTGGACTCTGTTCTGGG
Organism: Anoura caudifer; assembly: GCA_004027475.1. NCBI lineage: Eukaryota > Metazoa > Chordata > Mammalia > Chiroptera > Phyllostomidae > Anoura > Anoura caudifer. The sequence continues at coordinate 48,744 of PVKU01000959.1, forward strand.
AGCCAGGCATGTACCAGTGGCAAAGTCCCTGGCCTCACTGAGCGTGCATTCCAGAGGGAGGAGGCAGATAATAAATAGGAAAGCAAATAAGATAATTTTAGAGAGTGATAAATGAGAGGCCAAGCCATAATTAAAACCCAGCTCCCCGGGTGCCAGGGCTAGAGCCCATTTAGTAAGTGAGAAGCCCCACTGGAACTTTTGTCAAAACGGAAGTTTGGGCAGAAGTGTTGGGTAAAGTCAGGCCATCTTGGGGGCCTGGAGGTGGTAAGCAGACAGGGATGGGTGGGGAGGAAGGGCTGGGAGTAGAGGAGCCAGGTGGAGCTAGCTGTTCTCAAGCAGGGAGCTGAGGGTGAGGTCACTGGAGGGTGAGGACGCTGGAGGGTGAGGCAGTTCTTCTCTGAAGCTGGTCCAGCCCAGCATTGTCTCTTTCTCTGTGGGGACGCCAGACCGGAACACACGACTCCAGATATAGGCCAACCACAGAGAGAGGCCTTCTCTCCCAAGCCTGGACACCCTTTGAATTCATTCATCCCGATATGGCATTTGCTTTTTCAGCAACCCACTCATGAGGTGGAATTTGCTTTGCAATCAGCTCTGGAATTTTGTCCCATGAGCTGTGGTCAAATTAGACCTTCCCCATCCTATAGATTGTACCATTGATTTTTCTCTTTCAAATCCAGGTGGACCTCAGAAAATATTTGCAAATTGAATCTAAGAGTATATAAGAAGAATCCACTACAACCAAGTAGGATTTATCCAAAGTATGCAAAACAGGTTGAACATTAGAACATGAATTGATGTAATCCATCACCTCAATAGGCTAAAGGAGAAAAACCACATGATTATATTAATAGATGCAGGGGAAAAAAGCACTTGACAAAATCCAACATGCATTCATGATAAAAACTCTCAGCAAACTAGGAATAGAGGGCAACTTCCTTAACCTGACAAAGAACATTTACAAAAAACCTACAGGTAACATAGTACCCAATGGTGAAACTTTGCCACTAAAGTTAGGAACAAGGCAAAGATATCCTCTCTCACCACTCCTTTTCAAAATCGTACTAGAAGTCCTAGCTGATGCAATAAGATAGGAAAAGGAAATAAAAGGTATACTGATTGGGTAGGAAGAAGTAAAACTGTCTTTGTTTGCTTGTGACATGATTGCCTATGTACAAAATCCGAAAGAATCAACAAAAAAACTCCTGGAATTAATAATGACTATATTAATGTTCCAGAGTGCAAGGTTAATACAAATCCAGGGTAGGATTTTACATCTACCTCTACTTAAGTTCGCTTTGTCCACTGTACTTCTTCACCTCCAATCTTTTGTGCAAGCCTGTTGGATCTTGATTTTTCCCTCTCAGTTCAAGGTTGTCCCTCATAGCTGGGTGTCTGTGACCTTGATTATCCCAAATTATTGGCCAAACGAGACTCAGGACAGACACCACCACTCTCCTCCTTCCTGCAGACATATGCTTCTAGGATATTCTCTCCTAGAACACATATGCTTTCAAGGAGAGGCCTTCGAGCATCCAGAAACCCACCTAACTGCACTGTATCAGCCTGAAATCCCCCAAGAGGCCTCAGCCATGACCCCCTCTCACCTAGGATGTAAAAGCCACTGTGAGAAACTCTCCTGAGGGTGGAAAATGGACGTGACCTGCGCCTCACAGGCTGTCCTCTAGGGCTTAGCCCTGCAAATGCAAAGGTAGCTTGCTGACCTTGCTCAGACCCCCATTCCCACCCTTCCTGCCAACCAAGTTGCTCCTCATCTTCAGCAAAGCATCTGGTCACCCACCAGCATCTGGCTGTTTGGTTTCTCTGCAGATTGGGAGCAAAATTACCCAGAGCTGTATGTGGCCAGTAAGACCCCTCAAGCTTCACCTGCAGTGGGACCTCAGACTTGGAACTTTCTGGGAGATTGAAATAGGTCCAGACTTTTTCTGTCCTAGCCAAAGGCAGCATCCGGCATCCGGATGGCCTACTTCCCAAATTCCTACATTCCTGCTATGGCCTAACTCCAAGAATACAAAGTGGATCCCCATATCCCCCTACTTGTAAATCTCAAGTCACAGCATTTTCTTAGCAAGGGCAGGGGTAAGCGAGGGGTGAGGATGGGAAAGTAGCTGTGTTGTTTCCCTGTCAGCACTTACGGCCTTGGCCTTGACAGGCCAGGGGCCTGGAGGAAGTCACTTGGGTGGCCCCCCTCCTGGCCTAACACTCTCTGCAGAGGAAGTTGGTTCCAAGAAGCCTTGGAGTGTGGCCTGAAGCCCGGGTCTAGTACCAAAACCTCCAGACTCCCAGGAGCCCTGAGAATTCTGGGAACAATCAGGGTCACATGGGGTGCCCTTGGTGAGAGGTGGGCTGATGCTGATTGCATTTTGTATGTGACCCTCACTGGGCCAAAACAAGCCCTATTTTTTAGGTACCTAATTCAACCAGCCTGATGATTTATCCCCCATAAGGGGTAAGAATGATAGTGGTGGCCACATTAATTTTGCACTTACTGTATGCTGAGGTTGGCTTGCTATTTGGGGTATATTGGCAGCCCCTTCTCCCACAATCAGCCCTCTACTTGGCCAGCACCCACAGGCTCTTTAAGAACATTGGTTAGTTTTTCCCCAACGTGCTTCCTTCCTCCTCCCAAACCTGACCCTTTCCCTCCATCCAGAGTGCTTCTGGTTGGCTAGGGTCTTGATGAAATAAAAACCCACAAATGGGCTATGTTTGAGTTTTGTGAGCTGTGCCCACATCTGGCTAACCCCTCTCAGCTCATCTGTGGGACCTGGAAGTCTTTTCTCCCCAGAAGCAAAGGCCTGAGAGTGAGCTTCTCCTTCCAGGACCGAACCTTAAGTCAGAGGACTTTATCTCACCTCAAAATACAGAATTCCAAGCCTCACTCAGCTTGATAAAGAGTCTATGTGGGGTGGAGGGGTTGGTTCCTCCAGCTCCCAAATCTCAGCACCACTGTGCTGACAAGCATAGGCCCATGAACTGGAGGCCTAAGAAATATTTCTCAATGAACAGCAGTCATGAATACATTCATTTGGTGCTTACAGTGTGCCAGGCACTGTTCCAAGTGCTTCGGATTCATCATCCCAGCTAACAAGTGTCAGAGGAAGGATTCGAATACAGCTCTTTGATGCCAAACCCACGTGTCTGCCACTGCAAACACTGCCTCCCTCCAGCCCTTTGGAGAACTGGGCTGGGCACAGCTGCCCTCCCCCAGCACAGGGCACCCCCAGGTTGAGTTCCCATCCAGGGTGCCCCCCAGGGGGGTCTGATCCTCCCCTGTCTGTTCTCTGCAAAGGACAGCCTAGAGCCCTAGGGCCAAGCCCCTGAAAGGCGTGGGTTGGGGCGGGTGTCTGGCAGGCCCTGGCAGGACCAGGCTCAGGCCCTGGGGAACCTCATGTTGGGAGCTGCGGGTGGCGGGGCCTACAGGTCAACACTGTGATAAAGAGTCTTCCTCAAGGTTTGTTTTTTATTTGCACTAACCAACCCCCATACACTCCCAACTCCCTCTGCAGTCCACTGGTGCGCACGCAGACGCACACACTCCTTGCTTCTGTGAGTAATTTTCCAGCTGCTCCAAAGGGTAGGAGGCTGGTTGGTTTAGGTCTGGGGCTTCCTAGCCTCTGTTGGTTCAGCACTTTCTATGGAGCCACCAAGCATGGTGACGCAGGCTCCCCGGATGCCCCCTCAAACCTGTGCGTGCACACCCTCTCCTACACACACACCTAGGGCCACATCACAGCCCTTGGGCAGATCACGCCTTGCACACAGGGTGGCCTCCCTCCACCCCTGGTCCCCCACACCTGCTCCTACGCGTGTTACCCCCCAGATGAGGGCCTCTACTCTCTTCTCTCTCTGCCCCGCACCCTCACCCCTCCCACACCACAGCTGACAGGACTTTTTCCTGCCTTGAGTCCACCAAGAGGCCAAGAAGAAGATTCCACAGAACTGATCCTGATCCTGGAGAATTCTAGGGCCGGCCTGTCTCCCTAGTTCCTCCATCAACCCTTAACCATCTGGGTAGGGTGGGCTTTTAGCTCAGGCCCCAGGCCCTAGCCAAGCCCTAAGGGTTGGGGTCATGGGCACCAGCACCAGGAGGAACGACCCTCTAGCTGCCTGAGGCACCGGGCCTGTGACCTCCACCCAGCCACAAGCTGGCTGCCACACGCTCGGAGAACTTTGCTCAAGCCCAGAAACTGCTCCAGGGATGTTTTCTCACCAGCTGCCCTGGTAAAAGATCCTTCTCCAAAAATTAGGCCGACAGAGAAGTCATAAGCCTCAGAAAAGACTAGGGCCACTGGCGGGCCTTACGCAAACCTGAGCCGGAGAGTCTGCGCCATGCTCTCTGGGCTTCACAACACTCAGCAATCACAGCAAACTCAGCCCCTGGGCCCAGGGGAAGCTCTGCAGTCCTTTCATAACAGGATTTCCCTCACCTGAAAAATATACCCTCCCAGCTCTGCAGGGATAAGGTCACCCTGCTTTCTGCTGGGGAGTCCCATCTTCTTGCAGCTCCTTCCCGATCTGTCACCCCCACAACTGTGATTCATGCGTTACAGAATCACAGCCTGGGGAGAGCCGCAATGGTTAACTACAGGTTAACACTTCCTTAGGGCAGGCCACTTGCCACACCCTGTTCTGGGCACCTCACATGTCCTGAGCTCACTTAATTCTCCCCTATTGTTATCAGTCCATTCCACAGATGAGGAAACTGAGGCACAGAGCAGCTAAGTAAATGCCCCCAGGGGTTATTTACATAGTAAACCGGGGCTGGAAGCCCAAGTCTCCACTCTCAAGATAGTTCTCGGCTCTTAACCACCAAGCTCTATCGCCTGCAGGCCCTCCTTCCAGGGCCTGTCTGGTGGGGGCTCACAAACCAGTTAGAGACAGAGTGAGGCCAGTGACAACTGCACTTTCCATCTCTGCTAGGGGTCCTGGGAGGAGAGGGGCAGCCTGCCCTGCCATTGGCAGAGCCCTGGGTTCCTGGAGCCCCTCCTGCTCTTCCTGATGACCCATCCCCCCCACCCCTCCTCCAAGAGGGCTGTTGACTGAAAACCGCAGGGAATAAAAATAGCTGTTGCTGATGAGGCAGATTGGGCGCCAGAGCACATGCAAGGCCTGGGGCAGCGGCAATGGAGGTGGAGGCAACCTGGGATTCCCTGGCCCTGTAAGCACCTTCTGATGGAACCCTGGCCTGTCCCCACCACTGCAAAGCTGGAGACACACTACCTGAGGCCTACCCACGAGAACCTGCTGCCCGCTGGGTCTCAGCAACGAGCTCTGCCCCAACCCGGCCAGTACGAGGGTGAGCTCCTCCCTAGGGGGCAGTGGCCTTGGCCGCTGTGGACAGGGTCCTACCCCTCACTAGCGTGCACGCCTCGGGTGACAGGACCCTCTGGCCTGAGCCCTCCAGGGAGGAGGAGTCAAGAGATTGAAGGTTTGTATGACCTGTGCTGTGGGCGCTGACATCCACCCTCCCCTGGCCCCTCCTGTCTCCTGACCCCCTCTCTGAAGCCCCCAGTCTCAGGTTTTTAATTTCTCTTCCATGCATCTCCCTCCTGTTACCTGAAGAGATCCTTTCCACTCCTCTCTGTAAAGTCCAATCCTGTCTCTCCTCTCTGGCCACACCTGCCCTTTGGAGCCCCCACCTCCTCTCTGTCATTCTCTACACTTTTCTCTGTTCTGGTGGCCAGAGTTGCCCCCAAAGGCAGGGACCTTGTCAGGACCACCCCCAACTCTGACCAAGAGCTCTGCCTTCAGCATCCTGCTCAGGGCTTCCCCTTGGCCTGGGCCTGGGGGTGGGGGCACAGAAGCCCTGGCACTCAGGCCAGCCTAGAGCTGGGAGAGTCCTGACCCCCTACCTCATGCAGGTTCTCAACCAGAAATGACAACAGGGCTGGGCTGGGACAGGGCCACCTAGGAAGGACTCTTAATTAGCTTCTTCAAACCCTGCCGAAGTTCCAATCTCTTGAGAGCTGCCTGGTATGAAAATGTGGGTGGAACCTTGGGTTATGTCTGGGCCCCTGTGTTGTCACCCACAGGTGATGTGGTGTCTAATACTAGTGCAATGACCACAACTGTCCACACCACTGCCACACGGAGTGAGGCCAGGAGAATCGGGAGGGTCCTGGGAGAACCAGCCCCCTCTGCCTTCAACCCCAACCCTGCACTCCCAGGCCTTCCTTAGCTTAGTCCAGCACCCCAGGGGGCAGTCACAGACTTGGTCACAGATGAGAGACAATAATGTCCACCCCTGGCTCCACCCACCTCTCTGTCAGCCCCTTCTCTCCAGACTAGCCAAACCGGCCCAGAAGCTTGTCTGTGGCTCCTCTCCCAAGCTGGTTCGTTCTTAGGGGCTGAATTAAATGGCTTCAAGGCTCCTGTGGGCTCTAACGTTCCCAGGCCCTGGGGTGATTTATTTCTGTGCAAGTCCCTGCTGCAGGTGGTATGGGTGGGAGGAGGATATGTTGTCCAGTACCCACCTGGGGGGCCACCTCCCCATAGTGGGGCTCTGTGAGCTCTCATTTTGACCTGGCCCCCTGCCCTGACCCCATGTCCCCAGCATGGGGGGAAGGGCAGCAGACACAGTACTTAACCCAGGGCACTGGGAAGGGGCTCAGGCCTCCCTGCCACACCAGTGCATTCTTGGAAAGCCCCAAGCAGCCTCCACCCCACCCTCAGGGCCCTCCAGACAGGACTGCCCAGTCTTTTGAACAAATGCTCCCTATCTGGTAAGCAACAGTCCGCACATGCCCCTGCCCCTCAGCTCCACATGCCTCCGATGGCCATGCCACCATCCCTGGGCTCTGCTCAGACCAGCGCTCCTTGTCCACTAGCCACTGCCCTCCGTCCCAGTGTCCTGGGCACCCAGCTCTGACAGCAGGGAGGGGGGGGGGGCTGTGCCATCACACAGCACCCCTACCCTGGGCTCCTGCCCCCACCCTGGCCCTGAGTCTCCTCCTGAGTCCCCCAGAGCCCTCTCAGGCCAGCCCCATCTTTTTCCCCTCTCTGCCAGCTTTCGGGCCCCTCCTTCGGCCCCCACCCCTTCCTGGCTTTGACTTCTCCAGGAAAGGAGCCCAACTGCGCTCTGAGCGGGTGGAGAGGCAGGGTGGCGGGCTGAGCCTGGCGGGGCGGCGCAGCCTGAGAAGTGTCCTCTGCTGGCATCTCACAGATTCCTGTTTCAGCAGAGCAAAGGAGCCGCCCGCCACCCCCCACCGGCCTCCTGCCGCCCTCCTCCCCCCACACCCCTGCCTTCACGCTGCAAACAGGCTGAGCGCAGACATTAATTTGGCTCCTCCACTCTCCTCTACTGAAGAAACACAGCCCAGTCTCTGTCCCTCGGGTCACCCCATACCCCTCCGGAGCCAAGCCTTTGCCACTGGGCCATTTGTGACCAGGGTGAGGACCCTTGCTGAGGGCCGGACAGCCAACCAGGCAAGGGCACAGAGAGCAGATGACAGGATAGAGACAGGCAGGTTTGGGGGTCAAGGGTCAAGGCACCCCGAGCTTCGTTTGCTGGGCAGGGCAGCTGAAGAGCAGGGCCTGGTGTGGGCAGGACAGCGGTGCCCAGAACAAAGTGGTGACTTCCTTGGGGCCAGGCTGGGCTTGGGGCCAGGGTGCCCTGCCCCTCGGGGTGCCCTGCCATTGGGGTGCCCGGCCCAGGAGGGGCGCGGAGGGGCGCAGTACTCACTTTTGGATGGGAGCAGAGTGCTTGCTGTCATGCCCACCTCAGGCTGAGGCTTGACTCTGGGGGACTTGGCCAGGGGGCCGGGCCGGCGGGGACAGCTGCTGCCGCTGATGTCACAGGGTCATGAGTGAAACCTGAGGACTGGGCCAGTCTTCAGGTGGGAGCCTCAGCCCAACTTCCCTCATCGGCTGTGCTCCGGCTCAGCCAGGGCCTGCCCGGGTTGGGGGCCCACTGACAGCGGAGCGACAGCAAGATGCACTTGCCCACCCCCGCATGCACACGCACACTCACTGGGGCACACGTAGGAGCCCATACATGCCTGCTCTCCTTCCTGTGACAAACGTACAGAAGCTCATTCTCAAGCGTGAGCCACCTTTCACACTCATGTCCGGAAACAGTCATGGTGCACACACACTCTCTGACACATGCTTGTGTACATGCCCCCAATGCTCACACACTCACATACACACCCAGCCATAAGTGCAAGTCATTCGTACATCCACACAGTTGCCTGTGCTGCATGTTACACCCACTGACATGTACTACTCACACCAATAGACACACTTCACACTCATGTCCGGCTTATGCATATATGCGTGTTTTTATATTATGCGGCCCTACCCACTCTCCTGCTGGATGAACACAAATGCCACACGTCACGGACACTAGACTTTATTGAGTGAACATCTGTGTGCACATGCTCACACTTGCAGTCGAGCTCATGCATTCATGCATTTCCACGCTCGCTACTTATGCCCATGCAGTTATCTGCCCCCACACACGCTTCTGTTCACAGGTACAAAGGGCCACCTACAGGTACCTGTGGTCACTAGATTTTTATCAAGCGTATGCCTATCTGTACACGCACACCTACACATCACACACCCAGACACACACACACACCAGTCTTGAGGGTCATTTCTCCACCACCACCACACATCCCCACCCCACTGGCTACACATCCATCCCTCAGATCTTGGGGAGGGGCTGTGGTAAGGGAGGGATGAGGTTGGTTTAGCCCACCTCCCTCCACTCGGGGGCTGTGGTGACCCCTAGTGGAGTAGTTGGGAAATGCCCCATCTCACAGCTCGCCCACCAGCACCTGCCCCAGGCGGGCAAGAGAAGCCCTGGGTGAACCCAGAATCCCGTCCTCCTAATCTCGCTGCCATTACTCCCCAGTCTCCCATGCTCATCCCCAAGTCTGTCTTTCCTGGCAGCCAGAGCCCTGGTCCAGCTGAGTCCAGGACAGAGTGGACTTTGAGAGGGGTACAGGGAGGCCTGGGGAGTGGTGACCCCCCATGGGGTAGGCCCAGCAGCACCTCTCCTCCCAGCGACTCTCTGGGGATGCAGTCTCAGCGTGGTGACCCTCCTTGGGGGCCAGGCCTGGCTGTGGTTTGAGCCTCACCGCACACCCTCAGAGGTGTATCTGCTAGGCCCAGGCGTAAGCTTGATATTCTCTATGTCGTTCTTTATCCTGCTTTGCTCACTGACCTGACACTTCCCATGTAGCTTTGTTGCTAATGGAATCCAGTGTCTGCCTGCCCCTGCCTCTTCTTTGCAAGCATCTGCTCCTTCTAGCATTCAGAGGAGACGCAAACATTTTGCCTCATATCCTTCCCAAGTTGTCTCCCCAGAGCTGCTCCTCGGGTCCCCTGTCATCTCTCCTGGCCCTGCTGTGACTCCAGTTTGCTTTGCTGAAGGCCACTCTCTGGAGCTCCGGTCACTGTCCCACGGATAGCATTCGGCTCCCTTGGGCACTGGAGGAGAGGCGGTAGGAGGCAGTGACTTTCCCATTGATGGCTCTGCCCCTTTGGTGTCTGCCTCGCCACTGCCCAGAGCTCTGTGGGGTAAGACTTGCTTCAATGAGGGATTGGAGTATTGAATCACCAAGGGAATTACAGCCTAGGAGGGGGCAGGGCTGCTGCATTCAGGTGCACAGGCTGCACCCCGCCCAGTTCTGGGCACCAGGAACATTCGTTGTCACCATAGATTAGCGTATTTGAAAGGATAATTTTCTAGCAGGTAGTAGTGAAACATCTAACTTTTCTAACTTGCACAAGGTGTCTTTTGGGTTAGGGGTGGACCTGATTGGAAACAAAGTTGTACGTTAAATATGACTTCCCACAACCAGAGAGGGATGAACACCTCCTTCTCACGGTAAATTTCTTCCTTCCTTTGGGGAACAGCTCTTCCCCTACTCCGAACATGTGATTCTGGTGGGGCCGCTAACCACAGGCCAGCCACCCTGCCCGAGCCAGGTCAGGTCAATCCTCTTGGCTGCAATGGTTGGTGCAAAGCTGGCTGCGTAACTGAAGAAGGGCTAGTCTTAGTCCTCCTGGGGATTTATATGTACATGTAAACAAAAGAAAGTAACCCTCTCTCCTCAGGACCCTCTAAGTTTGTCTAGACTCACTGGAGAACATCTGAAGGTACCTACCTGGCTGTGCCTCCCACCTGTCTGACGGAGGAGGTGAGACCACCACAGAGACAGGGAGAGACAAAGGAGAAAGGGACCTGAGGGCGCCTTTTGACTCCTGAGCCCTTTAAACTACAGACAAGCTCCAGCCCTGTCCTTCCCTATCACAGGAACCAGAAAAACACCCTTTTGCTTTAAGCCAGTTTAGGTTAAGATTCAGTAGCCCCCAAACAAAAGAATTCTACAAAACAGAAGTCTTCTGGGAAATCCCACCCTGACTCACAGGGGATTGGCCTTCTTGCCACACCCTGTCCCACCCCAGGCCCCACCCTGAGCAGTCAGATCCTTCCCTGAGCCATTTGGTTGGGGTGACTCTCTGGGAGCTTCTGAAGGTGTTCCCCCGTGGTTGTTGGCACCCCCATTCCAGGGGGCCAGGGACAGGACGGCTCTGAAACCACCCCTCAGCTCAATTGGAATGGGTGGGACCTGGAAACCGGGTCCTCATCACAAGGGTTCCTACTGATGTGACTTATGTGTTTATAAGTCCCCAAAAGTACCACCAGCGGCCTGCTGGACCCCCCAATCACACAAGGGTGATCACGGTTTGCAGAAATGGCACCATCAGAGCCTCTAAACAAACAAACAAAGAAAGGAATTTCTTCACTGCTGTGTTTGCAAGACTCCTTCACCCATGCCCAGGTAGTCACATAATTCTGCAAAGCGGCACTTAACTCCCTTCCTCCAACCCTCACATTCTAGCTCCTCCCAGTTTGTAGGGACTGAGCCCAAGAACAGGGCCGGCTGCTGGGTCATCCCTCTGCTCGGTGCTTCTTCATCTGTGCCAAAAATAAGCACTGAAATTTCCACTCAAACTCTTAGAAAGGGGCCTTTTCTCTCCTTGTCTGCGGAAGGGAGGAGGGAGCTCATTTTTCCAGTTTCATGGCCTTCGACGACTGCACGCTCTTCCTCTGAGTAAGTTCCCTTGATTTTGCACATATGTCCCCCTATTAATAGACGTTGGATAATGTTCAATGTTCAACTCTTGAAAACAACACTGTGATGAGCACTTTTGATTAGAAATCTTTTTCCATGTTTAGCTTAGTCCCAGGAGTAGATTTTAACAAGGCCACACGGAGGACTTTGGGCAACTGTTGTCCTGGGGCACTAAACACAAAAACACCCAAAATAAGCAAACCAAAAAAAAAGAAAAAAACAACCCGAAGATGTGAACATGAAAAAAGTGGAAAGGAAATAGGCGGAGTGGTCAGTGACTCAAAAAAAAAAAAAAAAAAAAAATAGCAGGCTGGGCAATTAGCTAGAAACTCACCTCCCCCGCGGCCGGGATGGTGTGAGATCTTCTATAAGCAAAATAGCTCTGGCGGATAAGTGTGTAGCCTTTCCTTTCTTCAAATGGCAAATGATTCCATTTCCTTTGACAAAGACTCTAATGGAATAGAAGTGGGTAGTTTTTTTTTCGGCCCCATCTTCCAAAACACACGTTTCATGTAGGATTAACCAAAATCTTCCATTGGCGGTAGCGAACCAATCACCTCTTCCTGCCTGTGTCCCTCGGTCACCTCCTGCTCTGGGCCCCGTGAGAGCACCGAGGGCGGCAGCCTCCCTGCCTCCAGTTTGGTCTCCGTTTAATTCATGGGCCACTAGACTACTCGACAAAGTTTCTTCAATGTGTATTTCAGTATTTCATTTCACCCAATGCAAATGTATTCTAGAGCTACTAGAATAGCTTTTGCCAGGAATTTTCAGCAGCCTGGGGACAGACAGGGAGAGAGGGGAGGCTGCTGGCCTTGTTCGGATCCCCCCAAAGACAGCCCCGGAGCCCAGGCTTTGGGAGCATGCAGTCTGTTTGGAAGGAGACCCCAGGAAGAACCGTGGGGGAGTGGAGGAGTGACAGGAAGAGGAGAAAAGCCAACAAAGTGTGGGGTCGTGAGTGGGCTGTTTGCTGGGGTGACTGAGGCACAAGGCCACGGGGACCGCAGAGAGACTGTGGGGAGGACCCTCTGCTCGGGGCTTCTTCATGGAGCCCAGGAGGCTGGGCAGGAGGCTGGGCAGCTTACATTAACTCCTGCCCCTTAATGCTCCTGGGATGCCTCCCTGTGGCCAGAAAATACCCCCAGGTGAAGAGACTGCAGGTGAGTGCAGGAACCAATCACAGGGGCCCCGGGGGAGGCCGGGGTGTGGGCAGGCCCAGATGGCAGCTGTATAGTTGCTTCTCTCTTCCTGCCTCCCTCCCTGTGTCTGCATCTTTCCCTTTCTCCCTCTCCCTCTCTCTCTCTCTGCACACATGTATGTTCACACATGTGCATGCACATAAATACATGTGATTTTTAAAACTGAAATAAGATCTTACTATGCTTACTGATTGTTTTGGTCAACTCAATCACTCCACATCAATAGACTCATTCTATAAAAAAATTGTCGATAAATTGTCGATGACCAAAGTGTTCTATTGGGAAGACACATTTGTTCTTTCTAACCAGACATTTGTTCGCTCTAATCCGGGTTGACACAAACAAAGATGTGAGGAACCCAATGAATCTTCTGAAAACACGGCTGTGTGCATGTCACCCTATTTCTCCCCTGCTGCAGACCCACCAAGAGCTCTCTGTTACCCACACCCACACGGTGAACCCTAAATTCCATACCTAAGCCTTTGAGTCTGAGACCCCCCACCTGGGTTGCAGGAACTTCTCTCTGCCCAGCTCCTCCAATACAGCCACGCAGTTGGACCCGCAGGATGATCGAAGGCCCTGTCTGTTCCTGCACTGGCGCCTTTGCCCAGGCTGTGTCCCCAGCCTGGGAGCCCTGTCCCTGCCACACCCCTCGGCCCCACCCGAGGACCTGCACCTCCCTGGGAACTCATCCCTCGCCCATCGAGTCCTCTCTTCCTCCTCACCCCTCCTGTGCGTCTCATCCATGGGGGACTTTGCACATTCTTGTACTTTTGCTCTCTTTTCAGGGGTGCGTTTTCACGTCCCAACAGTGCGGCAGTGAGCCAGCGAGGCTGCACTACTGGGTCTCAGTGCTCAGAAGGGCGCCTTGCACACACAGGCACTTCCGTGGGCAAGGTGGATGACGGTGAGCGCAAGGGCTGGTTTTGTTTTTCTCCCTGGACGAGGGTGGAGACAGACGGAAAGATGCACCTGTGTCCTCCCACTCATGGGGGCCTGTGACCACAGTGCTCCATCTGTGTTGATGGCTGTGGAAGCCCTAAGACCCACCAGGACAGCTAATGCACTGTCGGCAGGCTCCCTCCCCTCTGACAGAGACTAAGGCTCAGAGGAGGAGGTGGGAACGTCTTTCTGATTTTAGACACCAGGACTGCCGGGAAGGGTTGCTGAACAGACGTGCAGGGTGGGGGAAGGGCAGTTCAGGGCGCGCTAATCCCAGCTTCCTGTCCTGGTTTTCCTTGACCGATGCGCGGGGCCTGTTTTAGGGTGTTCATGGCTACCGAAATAGATCTCTCCTCTCACCTGCTCTTAGGCAAAGCAGACCTTGATAACTTCCTGCCAAAGAATGCTTGCTTTGGTTCTTTTTCCAGGGTGAAGGACATTAATGGGGCGTTGCTGCTGAACCCCCCAGGCTTCTCCACCTCCGCTGAGTACAGCGCAGAGGCTCACCTTGGCCCAGGAGCAGGGAGCGAATAGCAGGGACGGGGTAGTGGGGAGTCAGGGGCCAGCCACCTGTTTCTGGCCAGGGCCCAGCCTTTTCTGTGAACTTGGTTGGTGTTTCCTTCCTTAGTCTGCTCCAGAAAGCACCCTCGGTCGGAAGCACTCCCCTCTGACTCCCGGTGGCAGACAGCAGATCCACCACCCTCCTCATTCCCGGGCCGCCCCTGCCCTGATCCTACAGAATTCTCTGTCCTGCTTAACTCACCTTCTTAGTCAAATGGGCTTTGGGACCTGAAAACAAAATGTAGGCATCAAGGGCCGGCTTCCCCACCACTCCCTCACTGTGTTCACTTTCCAAACACAGGGCCCCGCCCTCCCACCCCCGCCCAGGCCGGGTACTGGGGGGTGTGCGAGGGTCGGATTTACTGCGAGGAATAAGACGGATGCCCGGCCCCAGTGCAGGGGCGGTGGGGGCGGGGGCGGGGGCGGTTGGGGGTGGACAACCGAGGGAAAAACGGGCTTTCTAGGAGTGGGGTCCTGGGGACCCCATGTCCTAGGAGATGGAGAGAGGAGAGCACAAAGCAGCAACTTTGGGCAAACGCCCCAGGCAGCCCGAGCCTGTGGGGTGGGACCTGTGCTTAACGGGGAAGAGAGTTTGGCGTCGTGTCGCCAAGGTAACCCTGACTCCAGGAAGCTAGCTATGGCCTCTGGGACTGGAGGGAGCTGGGGTGCTCACCCACCGCAGGGTGCAGCCCTGACGGTGAGAGCTGAGCCAGGGAGCAGAACCTGCCTTTACCGAGGAGGCCTGGGGAGATGGCAGAGTTGGGGAGCCGTGCCTGCTGCGGGGTGGGAGGCTAGAGGGGCGGGGAGAGGAGTTCGAGGCCCCTGCGGGGTTAGGGAGGCAACCTGGTGGGGCATGAGGGAGGAAGTCGGACCCCCAATCCCTTCTCCGCTTAGCCTGCCTGGGTTAACCTCTCCCCCGAGCCCTGGGTGCCCGTCCTGCGGCCCCTCCTGTGGACAGTCCCACCATCGCCCCCGCAGCCCAGCCGCGTGAAGGAAGGTGAGACTCCGGGCTCCCTCCCTCCCCCTGTACCTCCCTCTACCCCGCACATGCCTGGGTGTTGGTGCTGCCTCACTTTTCCCAGGCACCCAGCCTGGGAAAAGGCCCTGGGGTTGGGGCAGAGGGCTGGGGAGGGGATGCCGGGTACGCCCACTGAACCCGTGCCCCTTAGACCTGCTGGAGCTGATGATGCTGCAGAACGCGCAGATGAACCAGCTGCTCCTGAGTCGCCTGGTGGCGGCAGCGCTGAACCCCTGGCCAGCTGCCTCTGGCCCACAGGTGCAAAGGCTGGGGCTGGGCCACCGGGGCCTCCCACCTGCAGGTCCAGGCGCCAGGATACGTCTGGGGCATCTCCTTGAGAGAAAGGACCGAGCAAAAAAGCAGCAGGAAGCCAGCCTGCACCTATCTGATTGGGTCTGTTTGGCATCTGTTATGTGCCAGGCCCTGTACCAGCCTCCATGGGGTGGGGATGGGGCCCCTAAATCAAGACCACTCAGGTCTTGTTTTCAAGGAGATGCCCCTGCAATTGTCCCTCACTGGACTGCAGGCCCAGGAAGACAGGCGCCCTTGTACCCTGGACCTGCCTGGTGCCTGGAACTTACTAGGGGCCCCACTGACAACAAGTGAGTGAGTAAATGAATGGCCATGAATACAAGACAAGGGCTGATGCAGGAGAGCTGCCCTGCCTGTGTGCTCACCTGATGGGGAGATGAGGAAATGCTCCTTGGAGGAGCAAGTGGCCTTAGAACCAGCCCTTGAAAGCCAGGTGGGATTTCGATGATTGGAGGTGAGGCCGTGTCCACCACCCAGGCCCGCAGAGCCCTCAAGGGGCCCTGGGACAGGCCGGAGGCAGTTTGCTGGAGCTCCACCCCAGTTCTGGAGCCACGCCTGGATCCTTCCAGTCCCTGCTCGGCCTTTTATGAGCTGGTGACCTAAGACAAGTTGCTCAACCTCTTTGAGCCTCAGTTTTCCCACCTTCGAAATAAGGGATAGATGTCTCCAAAGTGCCTTGCGTGCAGATAGTAAAGATCAATCAAAGATAGCCATTTGAGGGTGTGTATCCGGAACAATGACTTAGAGGAACGGAGGAGTGGGGGGAGGGAGAGCCTGGGCCTGTGTCACCACCTCCCCTCTGCTTTCACACAATCCCCAGGTCTACCTGGGGGGTCCAAAAGAGGAGGGTGAGGAAGAGGAGGAGCTGGAAACCCCGGAGGAAGGGCCTTTGGTGCTCCATCACCACTACCTGCCCTGGCTGGTGCCGGCTCTGGGGCCTTTCCTTCCCCCTCCCCAGCCTCAGTGCCAGCTGCGGGACACATCCAGGATTCAGCAGCTCTCTCCTGCCTCCAGGAAAAGAGGGGTGTAAGTGAGGTCACGGCCTGGCCGCTGCCAGGGCCCTTCTTTGGCTGGGCTGGAAGAACTGTCTTGGGACTGGGGGTGGGGCAGAGACCCTTGTGGACAAAACCCCAGAGGCCACTTCTGATGGGGGTATTTTTTTCATCCCCATCTTAGGAGAGCTGTGCCCCCACCCCCACCCCCCAGTGCCACAGGGACTGTGGGTGCGGATGTGCCCCCAGCTTCAGGTAGGGGCAGGGTGTGTGGGTGGTGGGGTCATATTCCTCTGAGGGGGGGCTACTAGTGTCACTGTGGCAGGCAACTGGCCTGTGCCCTTCCCTTTCCCTCCTTGGGGTCCACTGAGACAAGAGGGAGCCAAGATACGGGTGCTCTCTCCCCCACCCCCCAGATTACTATGATGCTGAGAGCCTGCCATGAAGACAGACACTGGCCCAGGGACCCACGCCAACCGGCAACAACCCTGGATACCCGAGCGCCCCTCTAGTGCTTGAAGCCACGCCTGGCAGCCATTCTCCCGCCTCAACCCCACCCAGGCCTCCCCTCCCAGCTGAGTCAGTCTCCGCTAAAATCCTGAACCAGCCTGATCTCTTCCCTGGAGGCAGAGCTCACTGGAGCACCGTTCAAGGCCCAGCGGCCACAGGAAAACCAACTCTGCTCTACAGCTCGGGACAGCTGGGAACCAGAACCCCCCCTAACCTTCCATTCCCACCCCCTCTCTGGGAAGGCCAGGGCTGCGGGGTCTCAGTCTGGCCTGAGAATGGAGCAGGTGGTGAGAAGACTGCTTTTGTGTCCACAGCTCTCTGAAGGCCAAGGGTGATGTGGGAGAGTCCTGACTGGGAGGGTTCTGGGGCTGAGCCAGTTCCCTTGGGGCCCCCACCCTCACCCCAGTTTCCTGTTGGCCCTGTCCCGGTCCAGCTGGGCGTGGCCTGAGTTCCTGAAGGGCCATGTGGTGGGGACAGAGCGTCTCTGCCCCGCCAGGCCGGGGTGCATCTCCCCAACACTCCCTCAGGTGGAATTTGTTACTCAGCGCCCAGTGAGGGTGGGTGTCAGGTGCGTGGGCTGGGCAGCATTGGGAGCGCCCAGGGCCTGGGCTGGCTGGGAAGGCCTCTGTGAAGGAGACGGTGGAGGGACACTGAGGAGATATCTGGGAACAGAGGTCTGGGTCTGCTGTGTGACCTTCCTGGCAGCTGAGTATTCTCCCAGGAGGAGACATTGAAGCACAAGGTTAAGTCCAGGTGTTTGTATTCAGACTAGAAAAGGAAATGTCCCCAAAGTCCTCTGCTGCCTGTCATTGTCCTTCAGCCAGGGCTGGACCACAACCCTGAGGAGCCGCAATGAGTCCCAGTGGCTGTCACGGCGGTGGCCACGCACAGGTGGACTATGCGCGGTAGGCCCGTCTCAGCCTCCTCCAAGCTGCTTGCACCCTGTAACTGCCTCTTCGCCTCTGGTTCCACTGCTGGCCGAAGACAAAGCACAGCAGGACGGATGTCACAAACAACGACAGCAGCACTGACACAACCACGATGATGATGAGCATCTGCTTGTCCTGCTTGGGCTCTAGGGAAGAAGGGGGCAGTGGTCCTAGAAGTCCTCTGGTCCTAGGTGCCCAGGGGCCAAGGGGGAGTGGAGATCCACCCATCACCCACCCACCCCATTATCCATCCTGCCGCCACCCCGTGTTACAGAGATGAGCGCCAGTTGGTGCACTAACGAGGGGACAGGTAAGCTGGGGTCCAGGCCACCAGCCAGGCCTCAGAGAGACTGTGAGGGCAGATGTTCCCCCCAACATCAGCCCTTGCCACCAGCATGTGGTCTCTGGATACCATGGCCTGGACAGTGGTGTGGCCCAGGCCAACGCCTCCCTGGACAGAGCTGAGTGAGTTTCTACCAAACTCTGAAGACAGGGAACATCTTGGCCATCAAGAGTCACAGAACAGTGAAGTTCTAGGAGACCTTAGGGATCAGTTAGGTCAATCTTTTCCTTGTAGAGTGGAGCCAAGGACAGAGAAAGGAAGTTGACTTGGTCAAGGTCACACAGCTCACTAATGGCCAAACCACCACTCAAGGTCCACGCTGGGGACTCAGGGAGGAAGGAGCATAAGAGGGACCCTCAGCACTAAGTGTGGGGTCCTTGGGTGCCTGCCCCTCTGTGCTGGCAGAGAGTGGGCTAAGGTTTTGATTTCCCAAGGGGCCTAAAGTGAGAGCCCTGTCCTTCCCTCCCTCTATCCTGGGGGCTTCCCCTCACCATGGATCTTGAGCCCCTGGGACTTTGATGTTGTGCGAATGATTTTCCCACCACGAGACTGCAGGTCCAGCTCGGCCTGGCAGGAGAAGTTGTAGCGCTCATCCTCCCTGTGGGCTGTTCTGTTGTACGTGGTCATGGCTTCTTGTGGGGCGGCTGTCGCCCCCTCGAAGGTCTGCTTGTGCAGGGACTTGTTGCCATGGAGCAAGGTGAGGGTGAGTTTCTCCAGGGGTGCCACAGCTGGCACCCTGCACTCAATGATGAAGGATTCGCCCACAGTCACCCAAATGGGCTGCACCGTCATCAGCACCTCCTTTGGAGGATCTGCAGGGAAGGCCATGGGGAGGTCTGGTTAGATGGGGGTGTAGTCCCAGTGGGCCCACCTGGCCAAGAGCACCCCCTATCAGCACTGTGTTCTCAGGTCCCTGGCTGGACTTGAGGAGGAAGATGTCGGCTGGGGCCTGGCCTGCTCTACGGTGTAAAGAGAGGAAGGAGGAGGCAGTTTAGGGTGAAGGGTGTACTGGGTGGTAGTTTCACAAACATGATGGTTTCTGGAATGGACAAGGATGGGGGTGGTCAGGTGTCTTACAAAGAGAAGGTCCAGAAACTGTGTGGCCAATCAGAGAGATATAAAGGTTTGCATCTGTCTGCTTTCTCTCCAGAAATTAAAAACTAATTTCATAAATGAAACAGTTGGATAATTATGTGCAGAGAGACTTAGAAGGGAGTGATAACGGAAACTGGGCCATGAACTGTGAGGTTCTCACTTAAGAGGTGGGGGCCGAAGTCAGACCTGCCTTAGTTCTCTAGGGTCAGGTTCACGGCCACCTCAATCCCTCATCAAACAGAGCCCTCAGTGTGGCCTGGATTTCCCTCTGAACCAGAATACCTCGCCTCCATCACCCCAGGATGATTGGTAGGATTCAAGACATCTTTCTATTCTTTGGATCTACTGATGTCAGTAATGGGGAGGACCCAAGCGATATCCTTCGTGCCAAGATACTGAGGGAATCCCGGCCTATCAGGAGGTCTCCAAGGCTCATGCGCAGGTGTGTGTGTGAGGGTCCTTCATTTGCTGAGGGCCCTTAGGGGAAGAGAAAAGCACCTGGTGACTCGAGGAGCTGAAGGGGACACTAGAGAGCACGCAGCCCTCCTGACAGTGCCGCCGCCGCTCGTCATGGGATGCGGGTGCTCCGGTGAGGGGGCGCCACCAGGCCGGGAGGAGGCTGGGGGTCCTGCACAGCAGAGGGCTTTTAGATCTGCGTGCCTCTTGCCTGGGTCACCCTCCTCTGAGCAAGCCTCAAAACTGGGGCTGCCAGGAGGCTCAGGGAAGGGTGTGAGCAGGTGCTGAGCTCCTGGCCTGCGTCTGGCTCTGTCACTTCAGGAGTCCAGGAAAGTGGGGGCCATGATGGGAGTGGCCAGGAGTAGGAACACTGGGTAGACACGGCACCTGCCCTGGAGAGGGACGGCCCCGCCGAGAGAGTATGGAGCACTCACAAAACACACTGATGTTGCCGGGCGCCGACACCTGCTTCTTGGAGCAGGTGAAGTAGCAGTGCACAACCGTGTCCTGGGTGATGCCGAACACCTCGTACTGTTTCCACTGAGTGCCTTCGCTCAGCAAAGTCTTATTTAGGGAGGTCTCCAGACCACCAGTACTGGGCGTGGGGCAGGTCGTACTGCAGTTGATCACCTGGGATCCTTCAGGCTCCACCAGCAGCTGCTCTGGGCATATGCTTACTTCGAACTCCTCAGCAGACCCTGGAGGACGAGAAACGCTGGGCAGCAGATGTCCCCTTCATTCTGCCAAGAGGAGCTGCCTACCACTGGCAGTCTGATCAAGGGGCTCCTTCTGCTCCTTGACCCTTGACCCTTGTCCAGGCCTTGCATCTAGACCAAGGAGGCAGCCCCTGGGCTGTCTCTCTGGTGCTGGTTGTCCCTCCTCCAGCGCGTCCCCTCCAGAAGAGGTGCACCTCATGCACCTCTTCTGTCTCTGCGGACAGGGATCCTATTCGACCTTCAAGGCCCAGCCCTAATGTGCCCTCCTCCATGAAGGCCTCTCTGAGAAGGAAGTGGACTCCGTCTCCTGAGTCTGTAGCCCAGGGTTCGACCCCTCCCTCCCTCTTTCCCATCTTCCTCAAATACTGTTTGAACACCTGCTGTGTGCCAGGAACTGTTCTAGGCTCTGCAGGAGTGAACAAAGCAGGCCAAACCCTGCCTCTGCAGAGACTCACATTCTAGTGCAGGAAACAGACAATAATAAACAAATATCCCGCCCATCAGGTGGTGACAAGTGCCTGAGAAATGAAACAAAGTGGTGGGGGTGGCGGGGTGGCCATTTTAGCACAGGCCTCAGTGAAGTAAGGACATTTGAGCAAAGACATGAGGCAGGTGGGGGTGAGCCCTGCAGATACCGGGGGCAGAGGGTTCCGGGGGCAGGTGACTGCCAGCTCAGCGCCCTGGGTTGGGGGTGTGCTTGGCGTGTTGGAGGAATAGTGAGGTGTCCAGGGTGTTCGAGCTCAGTGAGGACAAAGGCAGGGGAAGAGGAGGTCACCAAGGAGATGGAACCACCTAGCCTATGACCCACTGCACCAGCGATTCATATTCGTGTTGACTCTCCCTTAGCTGTTTTGGAGCTTCTAGAAGGCAGGACCCTATTTATCATTGTGCTTAGCGCACTGCCCTGTGTGTGACAGACTCGGGAAGTGTTTGATGCGTGAAGGTTGAGTCTTCAGCACTCACGTCTCCCTCAGCAATGACCAGGAAGGTCCTCGATCTGACCAGCCAGGCCCAGCCTGTGTCCTGTGCGAGTGCCACACCCACATGCCCCCATTCAGCCCTCAGATCCTGCTGTATAAAGAAGTGTCAAGAGAGGGGCTTTGCAGGAAGGCAGAGCTGGATTTGAATCTTGAGTTCACCATGCAGCAGCTATGTGACCTTAGGCAAGGTGCTTTCTCTCTCTGAACCTCAGTTTCTACATCTGTAAAATGGGCTAGTAATTCCTTTCCCAAAGGAAGGTTCAATGAGAAAGCCCTTAAAAAGCACCTGGTAGGTTATCCAAAACAGAGTGCTTGGCACAGGGTGGCAATTTCCCTCTCAGTGCCCTTGACCCACTGGAAGGGGTTTTACTTTCCCTCTGAGGATAGACAGAAGGTGAGGCCCTATACTGCCCCCTTTGTCCCCTAGGCCACATCTGAAGATCAGCTGGGGCATGCCCTTACCTTCTCTTGAACCCCAGCTCCCTTCACCTCTGTAAGCCCCTCCCAGGCCCACCGTTTAGCCTCCATGACCTGCCACATCTGCACACTGAAGCTGTGGGGCTGTTCCGCCTGGGATTCAGAAGGTCAGGACGCCCACCCTCTGGCCTAGCACGTGCCAAGCCAGGATCCCCAGGCACTGGCTCACCTGGGCAGACGAGCAGGGCCAGAAGGGCCACGGGCAGGCCCCAGCAGCCAGAAGGAGACATCTCAATGCGGAGAACAGCCGGCAGACTGCAGAGACAGAGGATGCAGACTAAGGAGTGGTAGCCTAACGTCGAAGCGCTTACACCTCCAGTCTTTTGTGAGCGGGTGACTGCATTTCCTCTCATTATCTGAGGGGCCCTCGGGAAGCCATGTGGAAGGCGGGCCCCGGATCCAGGCTTGCAAGAACCCAGGCAGAGGAAGCTGGATGCTGCTGATAAGCAGGGGCATAACCTGACCCTTGGCCATGCTCCTGTGAGGTCAGGGCGCTGAAGAGTGCCCATGTGTGGACAAGCATGTGCATGCGTGTGAATGACATGCATGCATGCAGGAATCTGGTGCACTGTGTAGGCGTAGGAGACAGGAATGACTTCAAGCCCCAGATCTGGGGAACCCCAAATCTCACAGAACACATAGCTGGGGCCCCCTCTGGAAAGAAAATATCTGAAGTCAGGACGTGTCCAGGACATAGAGTCATCATAGCAAAGCAGATAAAGAGCTGGGATTTTCTAGGGAAACGTGGGTGGGAACTGGAGGAGCTCTAGCTAACAGCCGAGCACAAGTCTACTTAAACCTGAACACGCTTGCTCAGCTTTCCTTGTCAACCTATCAGTGACTCGGCTGATACAGGGACACTGAGGCCCAGAGCCTCGGGAAAGGTTCCCACGATAGTCCCCACAGACAGAGGTAACAGGGGTCAGGCTGGTTGTAGCCCAAATCCTCAGCCTCCCATTTTCGAACTGGGCTTATGGGGTCGCCCCTCCCGCTCCAGGCAGGGAGCCTTGATGTGAGGGTTTGGAGCCTGGCAAGTTGCAGTGTGTTTCTAGAAGGCTTTGTCACCGGTTGCAGGGATCCTCACAAGCAGAGAGCAGGCGGGAGGGGGATTCTGTTCATGGGGTGGGTCTGGCCAGGAGGCTTTTGCTTCCAATACACCCAGCCTTCTGTTGCCCCAGTTCTGGCTAGGAGGCCCTGGTACCAGCTGGCCTAGGAGGCACCCCAGTCGTGGCCTTTCCAAAGGGATGCCCCAGCATTTTCAGGGTTCAGCCCAAACCTCATTGCTGGGTTGGGAGGGTGGTGTGAGGTCATGGCCTTCTCTGGGCTGCGGAGGCCAAAGGCTGACACCATTGTGCAGTCATCAAGTGCTGTCCTTGTCAGCGGGGACCCAGGAAGCCCAGGACAGGCTGCTGGGCCTCAGAATGATACAGAGAGAAGATGGAGGAGAGAGTGGAACCAAGCCCCAGCTCAGGGGTCTGAGCCCACCTGCGGCTGCAAGAAACACCCCTCCAATCCAAGCAGGAGGCTGAGGGGCAGCCTGGGGGGGCCAGGCAGTGGGCCCTGCTGTGTGGCAACTCTGTGGCCTCCACGGGGCCTGAATAATAATAACAACAACAGTAATAATAATAATAAAAAACAATAGCAACAAAAATAATAATGACAATAATACAACAGCAAACATTTACTGACTACAGGTCACAAACACTCTATGAGTATTAACTAATTAAATTCCCCAACTCTACGATGTAGATACTGTTATGTCCCCATCTTACGGATGGAGAAACTGAGTCACAGGGCAATTTAAGCGGTTTCCCAAAGTTGCACACTTAGGAGATAGTGAGTGAAAGCAGTAAGTAAGAGGCAGCCTGGAGACCACTGAAACCCACCAGAGCAGGGCAAGAGAAGGATTCTTAGGCGCTTGACCCCCAGCAGAACCTTGGGAGGGAAATGCAAGGCAACAGAGGCCAGGGAAATTGCAGGGGCCTTCCTTGCCATGACAGCATTGGGAAAGGTGGGTTGGTTCACGTCCGGAGCTTCTAGAAGGTGCCTGTGAACCCCGGCCACACTCACAGCTGGGCCAGACTGACTCCATACCCATGGGCCCTAGCGAGGCTTCTGCAGCCTGCAGGTCCTGCCCTGAGCCCACCAGGCCCGCTCTCCCCACCAACTCCCCCTTTGATCTCTCTCCCATGCCCCTGGGCAGGCCCTCCTTGGGGGGACACACCAGGCTTGTGAACGTGGCATTGTGAGACATGTGGACCACAGTCCGGTAGCTTACATGTCAGTCTCCCCTGTGTTCCTGCTGACCTGTCCGCCCAAGAGGGCAGAAGCTGGATCACACCCACTGCTATCTCCAGCAGGAAATGACACCCCCTGGCACATAGTGGGCACTTAATTACTGTTCAGTTGGTAGATGGATGGATGGATGGATGGATGGTTGGATTAGCAAATGAATGAAAGACAGTAGTCTTGGTAAACAACCCCCACAACCTTGCTTCTGGGTCCACTCAGCATATCTTTCTCCTTCTGCTGATACCTCAGCTGCCCCCCAGCTACAGCTGGGCTGATAGCATAAGCAGACAACCGAGGACCCTGAGTCTCCGAGGATGGGTATTAGGAGTTAGGCGGAGGCACAGTTTTTCCTGAGACTTTCTGAAACAGAGCTGGTAGGAACAAACCCTCCCCTTTCTGGTCCACAGCAGGCGCTCATGCATCGTCGGCTGCCTGTGCTCACCTACCTGTGAGTTGAGTGAAGAAGCTGACAGAAAGACGGCTCAGTAGTGGATGGAAGGTGAACTGGAACTGTCACAGGTAACGAGCAGGTTGGGGGAAGCGGCGGGGTGGACTGCAGAGGTCGGAGGGCTGGGTTGAGTGGCTGGTGATGGTTCTGAGTTGCAGAAACAAAAGAGCTTTTCAGGCCGGACATCGGTGGGCGGTTCCTGCCCTTCAAACCTGCCCATGGGGGTCAGGGCTAGTGCAGGTTGCTGTGTAGGGGAGTAATTCCAAGGCGTGTTCCACCTCACAGAACTTCCGGGGCAGGAAGGGAAGGTGAAGTAGGGTGGAGGTGCCTACTTGCGTGAGGCCAGGAGGCCTTCTGGGAGAGATAATGAAGAGGATTTGGGGGTTGATGATCAGGCCCTAGGATGGCAGGATCAATGCTTCCAAACAAGGAGAAAGTGCAAAGATTCCTGATGCTAAGGAGTTGCCTGGAAATGGAGGAAACCAACCTTCATGTGGAAGAGAGAAGGAACTCAAGTCTTCCTTCCCAGACCACTGTTTCACCCTCATGTACTCACTCCCTGGCTTATTCTTTAAGGCTCTGAGTTCCTCAGCAGAACGGACAAAAGCAGGGGAGGGGAGGGGAGAGGAAGACAAAGAACTTCCAGCTACTGCCTCCCAGACCCTCTTTCCTCCTTGGAAAATCCCTCCCTTCCTGCTCTGTCAGGAATGTTACAATCCACACAATCTGTTTTCTGAGTCTAACTCCTTCAACCTGAGTCTCAAATACACAGAAGCACTGTTTGTCCTTTAATGGGTCCGAAAGCCGGATGACTTAGAACCGAGCTACGTGTACAGGAAAGCAGTAGCTGGGCACCAGGGGGGATCGTGGGCTCTGGAAGATACCCGAGAACTGGAGGGGAGGGGAGGCTAGAGCCTCAGTTTAGGAAGTGAACTCATCTCTTCCACAGAGCTGACTGGGTCTTAATCCAGGGACTTCTCTCTCACACTTACATTCCTGTTGAAAGAAAACAACTTTCAGACTAGAACTGTGTTCTTGGCAAAACCATTTTCAAGGACCAGTGGAGAAACTCAAGAGTTGAAAAATTTTAGTTTCAGATAATAGTGAATAAGCCTAGTAGTTAATGCACGTAAAAAGCTATTGTTTCAGGAACTGCAGGTAAGGCTTCCCCTGACTCCAGGAGACCACAAACCATTGACCTTTGTGCCCCAGAAGAGACCACAAGATGTCAAGGTGGTGTCCGAGCCATTGTGTTCCAGGGAGAGAGAGTCTGCCACCCAAGACACAGATAAAGAAAATCATCCAGGACCCAGGACCCAGATAAAGAAAATGACTGGTCAGCGGATGAAAGGATGTTGGGGAAATTGCCAGACTGCAGCATTTATCTGATTAACCTTTCCTGAATTCCAGACCCCTTACCTACACTTTTGCCCCCTTAAAAAAGAGGCTGGCTTGATTCCATTTTCAGTTTTTTAAGGACATTCCATACTGTTTTCTGCAGTGGCTGCACCAGTCTGTAGTCCCACCAACAGTGCACTAGGGTTCCCCTTTCTCCACAACCTCTCCAACACTTGTTTGTTGATTTCTTTATGATGGCCATTCTGACTGGTGTGAAGTGGTATCTCACTGTGGTTTTAATTTGCATCTCTCTGATGGCTAGTGATGCTGAGCATCCTTTCATATGTCTCTGGGCCCTCTATATGCCCTCCTTGGAGAAGTGTCTGTTCAGGTCCTTTGCCCATTTTTTAATTGGGTTGCTTGTCTTCCTAGAGTTGAGTTGTGTGAGTTCTTTACATATTTTAGAGATCAAACCTTTGTCCAAGGTATCATTGGCAAATATATTTTCCCATGCAATTGGTCCCTTTTTCATTTTGCTGATGTTTTCCTTAGCTGTGCAGAAGATTTTTATTTTGATGAAGACTCATTTGTTTATCTTTCCTTTGTGCCCTTACTCTAGGGGACATAATGGTGAAAATATTGTTGTGTGGAATATCTGAGATTTTCACCAGTTCAAAAGAACCTATGCACCCCAATGTTCTAGCAGCACAATTTACAATAGCCAAGTGCTGGGAGCAACCTAGGTGCCCATCAGTAAATGAATGGATCAAAAAACTATGGTACATTTACACAATGGAATACTACACAGTAGAAAAAAAGAGCTCCTACCCTTAGCATTAGCATAGCTGGAACTGGAGAGCATTATGCTCAGTGAAATAAGCCAGGTGGTAAAAGACAAATACCATATGATCTCACCT
The DNA here is from genome assembly GCA_004027475.1 of Anoura caudifer. NCBI lineage: Eukaryota > Metazoa > Chordata > Mammalia > Chiroptera > Phyllostomidae > Anoura > Anoura caudifer. The sequence continues at coordinate 75,377 of PVKU01000959.1, forward strand.
TTAAGCAGAACCTAACTAAAAAACAAGGAAGCAAGCAAAATAGAACTAGAGACATTGAAATAAAGAACAAACTGACCAGAGGGGAGGGAGTATGGGGATACTAGGGAAAAGAAGGGTAAGGGTCATCAAGGAACATGTATAGAGGACACACGGACAAAGCCAAAGGCGCATAGGATTGAGAGTGGGAGGTGGGGGTGGGAAAATGGAGACAACCATACTTGAACAACACTAAAGAGAAAAAAAGGATGGCTTGAAAGGAAATGTAAGACAGATCGTTAGGGTACAAACCCACCATCTTCTCAGATCGTCGGCTATCTGCATAAAGAGCCCATAAAGATTCAATCCCTGTCTCTTCTTATTGGGTCTGGTAGGTGACAGGCAGCAAGAATGCTGGGTTTTTCAGTTTCAGGACCAAGGTGAAATAGAGATACTGATAAACACTTCCGGCCAAGATGGAGGCATAGGTGGACACACTGTGCCTCCTCGCACAACCAAAATTAAGGACAACAAAGATTTAGAAACAAGAAAACAACCTGAACTGATAGAAAATTGAACTGTACGGAAGTCCAACAACCATTCATCCAGACCGGTAAGAGGGGCCAAGTTGTGGCAGGAAAAAGTGGAGGTTGGCGGACCCAGGCACACAGGCAACAGTGGCTGGCAGATCCTAGGCTTGCAGGCAGTGGCTAGAAGACCCCAGGCACACAGGCAGTGGCTAGCAGACCCTGGGCACGGGGTGGCAACTGTGCAGACCCAGTGAGGCCACGCAAGGTGGCTGGCTGACCAAGTGGTCCCACATTCACATGCAGATAATCACATGCAGGCAAAGGGAAAGCAGCAGAAGGGACTGGAATCCAAGAGAGAGTGGAGCAAGTGCCATTGTTCCCTCTCGGACCCCACCCCCACGTACAGCGTCACTACCCAGCAACTGGGCTGCCCCGCCCTGGGGAACACCTAAGGCTCCACCTCTCACTATGTAACAGCCATGACCAGACCAAAAAACAAACAAACAAACAAACAAAAAAAACCCAACAACCCAAAAATGGCTCAAATGGGAGAAAAAATCAAAGCCCCAGAGCCAATTCATCTAAGCGACCAAGAGATAGCCAACCTATCAGATGCACAATTCAAAGCCCTGGTGATCAGGATGTTCACAGAATTGGCTGATTTTTCTCACAAATTAGATGAAAAAATGAAGGCTACAATAAGTGAAATGAGGAAAGATGCATGGGGAACCAACAGAGATGGGAGGAAAACTGGGACTCAAATCAATGGAGTGGACCAGAAGGAAGAAAGAAACAACCAAACAGAAAAGAAGGAAGAAACATGAATTCAAAAAAATGATGAGAGGCTTAGGAACCTCCAGGACATCTTTAAATGTCCCAACATCCAAATTATAGGGGTACCAGAAGGGGAAGAGGAAGAGCAACAAGTGGAAAACTTATTTGAACAAATAATGGAGAACTTCCCCAATCTGGCAAAGGAAATAGACTTTCAGGAAGTCCAGGAAGCTCAGAGAGTCCCAAAGAAGTTGGACCCAAGGAGGAACATACCAAGGCACATCATAATTACATTAGCCAAGATTCAAATGAAGGAGAGAATTCTAGAAGCAGCAAGGGATAAGGGCACAGTCCTACAAAGGAGTTCCCATCAGACTGTCAGCTTTTCTCAAAAGAGACCTTACAGGCAAGAAGGGGCTGGGAAGAAGTATTCCAAGTCATGAAAGTCAAGGACCTCCATCCAAGATTGCTCTATCCAGCAAAGCTGTCATTTAGAATGGAAGGGAAGATAAAGTGCTTCTCAGATAAGGTCAAGTTCAAGGAGTTCATCATCACCAAGCCCTTATTATATGAAATGTTAAATGGACTTATCTAAGAAAAAGAAGATAAAAAATAGGACAGTAAAAAGACAGCAAACTCACAGATATTAACAACCACACCTAAAACAAAAGCAAACTAAGCAAACGACTAGAACAGGAACAGAAGCACAGAAATGGAGATCACATGGAGGGTTAGCAACAGGGGAGTGGGAGGAGGAGAGAGGGGGGAAGGTACAGAGAATAAGTAGCATAGTTGGTAGGTAGAAAATAGACAGGGGGAGGGCAAGAATAGTGTGAGAAATGTAGAAGCTAAAGAACTCATGACACATGGACATGAACTAAGAAGGGGGAATGTGGGTGGGAGGGGGTGTGCAGGGTGGAAGGGAGTGATGGAGAGAAATGGGACAACTGTAATAGCATAATCAATAAAAGATATTTTTAAAAAAGATACTGATAAACAGAGGTCAAGCAAGCTTATTCCCAAGATGCCTACACTAAAGGACCTTTAAAGACAGGGGTCAAACAGAGTTCAAAATGGCCACAGGACACTTTTCTATGCCAGAAGGAAGGATGAAGAAATAAAATGGCAAGCGAGTATGTAACTCCCAACAATCATTGTCTGCAATAATGTTTATTCGAGAAGTTCTTAAAAGTTCAAAGCTAAAATGCTAGGCAATAATATGTGAGTGGATTACATTCTAGACTCCGTGTGGCATAGAAAGGAGGGTGCATTTGAAGTCGTATGAGCATGGTAAAATTTCAAGGAAAATTAGGAGAGAGAGAGAGAGTTTATAAGTCTTAAACCACGAGAGGGGATTAAAATGGTATCAAAACAGACAACCTTCAATCAATCAAAACATTAAATGAGGATAAAAGCATAGAAAAAGTGGGACAAATGTAAATTTTAAAAAAGATGTTATCAAAAAGTCCAAATTTGTTAATGATCACAATAAAGATAAAAATTTTAGCTGCAGTTAAAAGACAGAGGTTGTGCAATTATTTTTTGTCCTTGCCCATGTTAATCTGTGACAGAGCTTGGGCCTGTGGTCCTGACAAATCCTGTGGTTCAGGCCGGTTCCCTTGGAAATCCCAGGATTCGATGTGACTAGCAAACGGGCATGACCGGGCCCTTCATTCTCTCTGACGCCCCAGCTACCTGCTGTCTTGTACACACTGCTCAGTGCTAAATCATCTGACTTCCACTTTAAGGACAAAGAGTGCGTCTGGGTATTTATCGGACGCAGGTTAAGGAGTTGGACTCAGAAAATGGATATGTGTGGATTGTAATGCTCCTGAAAGAGAGCAGGAAGGAAGGATTTTCCAAGTTGGAAAAAGAGTTTGGGAGGTGGCAGCTGGAAGCTCTCCCCCTTCTTTTTCCCTCTCCTCCTCGGGTTCAGATTTCTGGTGATGTACGCCGTCACCAGGGTCCTTTCCTGTACCTCTTCTCTGCAAAACGTGGCTTCAGGTTACTAAGAGAAGGAAGGAAAAAGGGAAGTAACATTTAGCTTTTATTGATTCTTTGCTAGGGACTAAGCTAAAGGTTTTAATGCATTATGTTATTTAATTATCACACCAAAGTACAAAGAGAGAGAGCCATTCTGATCTGCATATGAGAGAACAGCGGCTCGGGTGAGTTAATAACGTACTGTCACAGCCAGCAGGCGAGAGAGGGGAGATGAAGGGGGGGGTGACAAGAGGGTGGCTGGCTCATCAGCGCTGCCAGGGGTTTGGGCAGGAGGAGAGGGATAAATAGGTGGAACGGGATTTTTTGGGTAGTGAGACTACTCTGTTTGCTACTTGAATGGTGGGTACATGTCATGATACATTTGTCCAAACCCATAGAACGTACACCACCAAGAGTGAACACTGATGTAAACTATGGACTTTGGGTGACAATGACGTGCCAATGTAGGTGCTTTGAAAGTAACAAATGTACCTCTCTGCTCGGGGATGTTGACAATGGGGAGGCTGTATGAATGGGGGGGCGTGGAATATATGGGAAATCTCTGTACCTTCCCCTCGATTTTATTGTGAACCTAAAACTGTTCTAAGAAAATACAGTCTATTACAAACATTTAAACTTTCTTGTAGTTCAAACATTACTTCAGAAGAGAATCTTCTGGGTTAGGGTGCTTGCTAGCTATAGATTGATGCTGAAAAGCAGGCTTTTCAACTCAATTTTTTGTTAGCAGGGTTTAGTGAAAGTCATGGACTTAATCATCCTTAATTGTTCATCTCAGTTTAGATTTAAAAAATATTAAAACCCAAAATCCAGTTCTGTGTTGTTTATGAGACACACCCAACACATGAGTAAGGAAGGGGTGAAGGTCAAAGGGTAGAAGAAAGGTCTGCCAGGCAAACACTGACCAGAAGGCCAGGAAAGCGCTATTGATGTTGGACTTTGAGGACTTGTAAGATAAAAATACCCATCAGGAATAGCGTAAGTGCCTAAAATGAAAAGGTCAATTCACCAGGAAATTATAGTAGCTCTAAACTTGTAGGCACCCAGCTTCAAAGAAAGAAAGAAAAACCATAAAGAGAAAAAAAATACCATCATAGCAAGAAATCTTAGTACACTTCCTTCAACTATGAATAATGAAGCAGAGAAAAAAAATCAGGAAATGAATAGAAGAGCTGAGACACATAGTTTCAAAGCTTGATAGGTACCTATAAATTAGAAAACACAAGTTTTTTTAAATATAAATTTTAAAATTATATATATTTGGTAATATAAAAATAGGCTCTAAGCAACCCATGGGTCAAAGAAAAAATAGAAATAACACACTTTAAAATCTATTGAATTGAATGGTAATGAAAAAACAATGTATTGAAATGTATGAGATGCATCAAGCGTGATACTTAGAGGGAAATTTATAGCCTTAAATGTTTGTATTAGAAACGAGTCCGAAGCAAGCATCCAATGTAAGTAAGCAGTCAGGAAGTCGGAAAAAGAAACACGAAGGAAACACAAAAGTGACACAAAAGGGAATGAAGAGAAGAAACCAAAGTAAACAGAACAAAGGAAACCTGAAAACGAACCCAAAGAAAATACTAATGAGCAGAAATCAATAACATAGAAAATAAAAGAGACAGGATGGATAAAGCCAAAGGTTAGTCCTTGAGAAAACACATAGGATGGGCAAATATCTGGTAAAATCTATTCAGAAACAAAAGAAAGCACCAGTGAACATTATTAGGAATGGAAATAGGAACATTAAGAAGAAGACCTTACAATTCACAGAGAGGGAAAGTAGGCCAGAAGTTGTTGGGTGCTGTGCAGGGGGAGAGGGGAGGGGACGTGAGGAATTGTTTCATGGGTAGAGTTTCCGTTTTGTACAAGAAAACTCCAGAGATTGGCTGCAAAACAACCGTTTGTACTTACCACAAGCAACTATTGCTATCAGACAAAGAGGACTTTTAGGACAAAAATATTTATTAGGGATAGAGTGAGTACCTAAATTAAAGGGTCAATTCACCAGGAAGTTTTAATAGTTCTAAACTTGTAAGGATCTGTCTTGAAAAAACTACAAAGAGATAAAACCACCATCATAGCAAGACATTTTAACACATGTCTCTCAACTGGGATTGATGAAGCAGACAAAAACACGGTTAAGATGGAACATCTTGTGTCATGTGTATTTTACCACAATTAAAAATAAAAATGACTATACATAATTCATGCCAAGAAATATGAAGCAAAGTAGACCAAATATTAGAAAAGTATAATGAAACTTGATTTAAGAAGAAATTAAAAGCCCAAATAATTCTATAACTATTAAAAAATTGAATCAATAATTTTAAAACTTCCCACAAAGAAAATACCTGGTCCAGATAGTTTTATAGAAGTTTAAATAGAGATGATTCTAATTTTATACAACCTCTTTCTGAAAATGGGAAAATCAGAAACACTCTCTAACTCTGTGGGGCCAGTAAAACCCTTCACACGAAAATGAGGCAAGTACAGAATGAGAAAGAAAAATTAGAAGCCAATCTCGCTCACAAATACAGATGCAAGGATTAGAAAAAATACTAGCAACCCAAATCTAGCAATGCATAAACGTAAGAGACAGCACATCCAGCGCAGCTTATCGCCGGTACGCAAAGTGGTTTAACGATAGAAAAACACGTTCACGTGGCGTTTACCACGCGGTACGAGTGACCCTTGGTGTCCACGTCGCAACACTTCTGCCCGCCTCCGATACCAGCTGCAGTCCCGGTGGATAACGCCTTGCGAGCTTGGACTCACCTTACGTTGCCAACATCCCACCTCAGGTTCACACCGTGTTTCTTTTTGCTTTTTGCCTTGCGACTGAAGGAGCCACTTATCACGTGGGAAAATTAAGTTCCGTAATTTGTAACCCTACACCCGGGAGGGGCAGGAGCCGGGAGGCGTGCTCCAGCTTCCTTCTTTCCCACGGACAATTGTGGGCTGCAGCTTCCAGGCTTGTAAGAGGTCCCCGCGGAGCTGAGCTCCCTGTGCCTACAGCCCCATCACCAGTCTCGCACCTTTAACCTGGCTTCTCCCTCTTTCCCCATTTCAACCTCCCTGCTCCTTCACTCCCTGCTTCCCGGAATCACTTCTCAAGTAACCTACCTGGGCCTTCGTCTTTTGCTCCAGGCTCTGCTTTTGAAGGAGCCCAAACTAAAGACTTATGTGAACAGATTTAGGAAGAGAAAATACATCATCTGAAAAATCATTTACACTAGAAAAATAGGAATAAATCTAGCAAAACATGTATATGACCTATAGTAACAAGTTATGAAACCTTATTGAAAGACATTAAATACAATCTAAATAAATGGAGAGACAGCCCATGTAAATGAACGGCAGGTTCAATACCATAAAGATATCAATCCTCCCCTGACTAATATACAGATGCAGTGCAATTGCAATTAATCTCAATTTTTCATGAAAACTGAAAGCTGATTTTTAAAACTTACATGGAAGAGCAAAAGGACCAAAATACCCCTAAACAACATTAAGGTAAGGGGATTTGCTCTATTAGATATTAAGACTTATTATAAAATACAGTATTAGTGTAGATGTAGACAAATTAACCAGAAGAAAATAAAGAGCCCAGCAAAACCCTGTATAAAACTACACGGAGAAAAATGGAGGGAAACATATTTCTACTTTATATCAAAAGTAGAAATTAGTTCCACCTAGATTCAGGACTTGTGAAAGAACACATTAAAAACTTTTATAAGACAATGTAGTAGAATATTTCTATGTCTTCTGGGCAGGGAAGGATTTCTTAAGCAAGATCCCCAAAACACTAATCATAAACATCTGCCAACTTTGATTACATTAAAGATATAAATAAGCATTTCAGAGAAAAGGAAACAAGTATAAACAAATAAAAAAGAAGCTTTAACTCAATAGTAGCCAGAAAATTTTAAATTACAACCACAGTGGATACCGTTTTATATTTACCGGATAGGCAAAAGCTAAAGAATCTAACAAGAACCAAATGTTGGAAAGGTTACAGGGCAATAGATACTCTTATAATTGCTGGTGAGAGGGTATACTAGTCCTCTGGGAAATAACCAGGTATCACCTTGTAAAGCTCAATATTCTCATTCCCCATCACCCACAATTCCACGCCCAGATATATACCCTAGAGAAACTTTTGCACTAAGAACCAGGAGACATGTCCCATGATGACCTCTTGCTGTGTGACTTCAGTCAAGTCACTTATCAGTGTCTGCTTCTGCAAAATGAGATTAATAATAGTGCCTTCCTCATAGGGTTGTTGTATGGATTAAACACATTAAGTGAGTTATACTTTTATTTTTTTAACAAAAGATTTTATATATTTTTCCGAGAGAGAGCAAGGGAAAGAGAATGGGAGAGAGAGAGACATGGATTGGTTCCCTCTCTCACGCACCCAACCAAGGACGTGGCCTGCAACCCAGGCATGTGCCCTGACCGGGAATCGAACTGGCCACATTTTGGTTTGCTGGATGACATTCAACCCACTGAGCCATATCAGTAAGGGCAAGTTAATATTTTGAAGTATTTAAAGCATGCCTAGCACACAGTAAATGTTATGTAACTCTCTCTCTCTCTCTCTCACACACACACACACACACACACACACACAGAGTCCTGCATTTGTGAAAAAGCACAAAAAAATCAAGAGAACAATAACCCCCAAAATTTGGGAGCGTGGTTACATCTGGGTGGGAAGTAAAACACAGAGGTAGATGCAAGATTTAGGAATCATCTTTGTGTTGAGTGGTGGGTTCAGAGCTGTCCATATTATCATCTTGTATGTAATGTACATGTATGTTACATGTGTGTGTTAGGTGCTACACATTAAATTTTACAAAAAGAATACCAAGGGAACAGAGAAATTCCTACATACAAAGAAGAGGAAGCTCCCTGGGAACGTGTGGGAAGTCCCCCTCTAGCTGGGGAGGGAGAATTTCACTGAGTGAGATTCAACATGAACCCCAGATGCAAGCCCCAGAGGGAGGGGACTGTCCCTTCCCCTATGTGTCAGCTCTGGCCCAGTTCATAGGCACAGCCCAGCTCGGATGGCCTAGGTCACATGCACGTGGGGCCCTGGACAAAACGGCAGCCCCATACTTCTATATCTGTCACCTCAATAACAGAGCAGGGGAGGAAGCAAGAGGACAAAAACAGGAAACCACCACAAAAGCAAGGCCCATGCAACTTGGAGAGAGCAGACAGGAGCTGCACAAGCTGGGAAGTGGGAACAGCCAAACATCTAGGCAGAAGGCACTCTGGAATTCCCAGCTCCCTCCCACCCCCACCATGCTCACCAGGGGGAAAGTGAGGCCCAGAGAGGGCAAGGGATTGAAACTCAGGCCTTGGCTCTCCAGCCCAAACCCTTCCCACTCGGCCAGGAGGAAGGTGAGTAAAGTGACCTTACCTGTCACTTGCTGAATGGAGGGACAGTGACGGGGACGGAGGAGGCGGCCAAGGGTGCGGCCACCTTGACCGGTGAAAGCCGGCTGCAATGCCGCCGCCAGTGCTGTGGTGCCAGCGAAGCGTGGTTCTGACGTGTTTGTTAACTCAGGCTTCTTCCTTCCATCTCACTCAGAAGTCAGGTGCTTCCTGTGTCAGATTCTCTCGACTAACCCTGCTTTCGGTTCACTTAACCATTGTTAGCGCGCAGTTCTGTGGCACGGAGTACGTCCACGTTGCTGTGCAAGCGTCTCCAGCATCTGTCTCCAGAATGTTTTCATCTCCCCAAGCTGGAGCTCTGTGCTCCTTTAGTACTAAACTCCCCAGTCGTCCCTCCCCCCAGCCCCTGGCAACCACTGTTCTGTCTCCATGGATCCGACCACCCCAGGGACCTCATGTAAGTGGGGTCACACGGTGTCTGTCCTTCTCTGACTGGCTCATTGTACTTAGCACAATGTCCTCAAGGTTCATCCATGTTGTGGCACATGTCAGAATTACCTTTTTAAAAAATCTTCATCCCAAAACACGTTTTTTTATTAATTTTTAGAGAGAGTGAGAAAGAGAAACATCAGCGCCTCCCGTACACACCCTGACCGGGGATCGAACCCCAAACCTTTTGGTGTAAGGGATGATGCTCCAACCAACCTAGCCACTTGACCACTGCTTACCTTCCTTTTTAAGGCTGAATAACATTCCATTACATGATAGACTACGTTTGTTTACCTGCTCATCTGTCCATGGACACTGGGGTTGCTTCCTCCCCTGTGAGTAACGCTGCTATGAACACGGGTGGGCAAATGTCTCCTCAAGCCCCTGCTCCCAACTCGCTGGGGTACATACTCAGAAGAGAAATTTTCTAGATCACATGGTACCTCTATTTTTCATGTTTTTGAGGAACAGCTGTACCATTTTCCCCTCTCTTTAAAAAATTTTTTTTAAATCCTCATCTAAGGACATTTTTTTTCATTGCTTTTAAAGAGAGAGGAAGGGGGAGGGAGGGGGGGAGAGAGAGAGAGAGAGAAATTGATGTGAGAGAGAAACATTGATTGTTTGCCTTCTCGTTCGTGCCCCAACCAAGATCAAACCGAAGACATTTCGGTCTCCCAGACAATGCTCCAAGCCAGCTGAGCACACCAGCTAGGGCTTCCTGTCTCTCTCTTTTGATGTGCAGTTTCTGTACTACTGGGGACCTTTGATGAATGAGAAAGTTTCAGGGGAGCCACCTGTTGTCCCCTTTGACAACTGCTTTTCTATTTCTTAGCTGGGGAAAAGCCAAATTGCATAGGAAACTATAAATTTCAGGGTATGAGCAGTTTCCTGCTGATTGCTGTGCTTGACATGCTGTTCCTTCAAAATTCACTTTCTCTGCTCAGGACCTAAAGAGGGAGATATGGAGAAAGAGACTGTGGACGAGACAGGCTGTGTGGCAGGAGCCCTGGCAGGGTCCCCCACAGCTCTCTTGGCATCGGGTCGCATAGTCACTGATCAGAGCCAGGTCTGTAATAACCGGGAATTGGTGGGAAGAGGAGGCTGGTGAGAGCTCCCCGCTGGCTGAGCATGTCCTTGGGGACTCATGCCTGCATTTGGAGGGGGTCCCAATGAGGGAAGGCGCTCAGGAAGTAGGCCTGTCTTTGGCTCTTGTAAATTACAGGCACTCAGTTAAATTTGAATTTCAGATAAATTACTTTTAGTGTCTCAAATATTGCATATATTGCATATATGTACACATATAGTATGTACATATATGTATGAGTATGTATGTACATACATGTATGTATCTGTATATCCCTCTCCAGATGGCATGTGAACAATGATCAGAACCAGCATGCAGAATGGATGTAGAACTCTGGTAGACACCAGGGGGCAGCGGCGCAGAGGCATGGTCTGGTTTGGTGGTTGTGGGATGGCAGGGGTCAGCAGTGGGCTGAGAACACAGAGGGCACATGAGGAGGCAGCAAAGTCACCCACAAAGCCACCCACAAACCCCCAATGGTCAGCCAGAGGGAGGGACAGACCAAGGGGGTTGTTTTTTATCACAGGATTACAAACAGCGTTATACTCCTCAGGATGCCGCCCACGCGCGACAGCAGCCCTGCCGGGAGACCCCCGATGCCGAGTCTACCGGGCCAAGGCATTCTTGACCGCCGAACAGTGGAACTCTCTACACCGCTTTTAGCAGTAGAGGTGCAGCTGGGCACCCCCAGAACTCTTCAATTGTAAGTCCCCGCACCTCTGTTGAAAGCCACACAGACTTTTAAAAACCATCATTTGAACTAGAACTCCCTCTCTCCAACTCCCCATTCTCCCTTTCCCTTTTTTTTTTTTTTTGGCTTCTGGGCACATCACTTTTCCATGTTCATTTCCTTCCCTTCTCAGCTAAATTCCTGGTGCCTTCCTCTTTGCACCACCAGGAGCATACTCAAACAATTGTTTACTGTACTTAAGCTAGAGGCTTGGTTTCATGAGACACGTGGTTTACCGTAAATGGTCTCAAACTTGAGCGTCTATCAGCATCACCGGAGGGCCCCAGCCCAGAGCTTCTGGTTCAGCAGGTCTGGGGGGAGGCCTGACAATTTTCATTCCTAACCAGTTTCGGGTGATGCTGATGCTTCTGGTCCTGAGACCACTGTCTGTCAGACTGCCTTAGAAAGTGCTCTCAGTCCAAAAGAAGGCAAGGCAGTCACCCGTGGAAACCAGAGATTTGGAGCAGAAATGCTAACCAGGTCCCTGGAGGGCTGGCCCTTCCCAGGGCGGGCGTAGGCCCACTGGCCTGGTGGAGCCGGACTGAATGACAGAGACGCTGGGGTGGGTCTGACATAGTGGGGTTATGAGGACTTGTGTTTGAATCTGCTCAGCCTCTTGCTGGCTGTGTAACCTTGGTCAAGCTGCTTAACTTCTCTGAGCTTCCATTTCCTCATCTATAAAATGGGGTGATAATACAGTAATAGCCAGCATTTCTGTCATGCTTACCATGCATGCATGTGCAGTAGTAACTGAGCACGCATGCAGCAGCAAGAGGTTGGGCAGAGATTACGCGGGGATCCCACCCACATCTAAGCTCCAAGGCCCTCTGGCCCGCCTCAGAGTCAACCCTGGATGGGCTTCTGGGAGGAATAAGCACTACTATTTAAAAACATTGACTGAGACGCTAACCACTCAATCAAGTTTATGGTGCTTGTCACTGCTGGTGCCTGGACACGCACCTGTCTGTGTCCTTGTCGGCTGTGCTCAAGGACACCCTAGTATGTGTCCTGACTATTGAATGAATCCACAGAATGTCAGACCTCAGGTCATCCCCATACAGGGAGGGGCCCCTACGCAATGTTAACCCTTGAATGAGAGGTTTGTGACTACGCTTCACTTAGAAAACTACCTGCTCATGAAGCACATGAATTGTTTACAGAGCCAGGCCTTTTGGCCTTGTCTTTGGCCCCCAGTCTCATCTCATACGGACCCCCCTTGCGGAGTGGGAAGGAAAAGCTGGAAGAGCCACAGTCAAGCCTGTGACAGAGGTGACAGATACACGGTGCGGGTTGGAGGGGGTTGGTGGTGTCCCAGGAGGAACAGCGGCTGCACGCGGGCGCCATCTGGTGGCTGAAGTGAGCCATGTCCTGCCGCCTGTTCTAAAGCACAACAGACTTGTTTGTTCCCTGGCGGTGTGGCAGTGGTGGTGGACTGCTCTGTAACCACAAGTAGGTTGGACATGAGCTGAGATCCTAACAGAATGTTTTTTAAGGAGGGTGATCAATGAAGACGCAACGAGTTTATTCACAAACATCCAACAGCCAACAAGCCGAGGTAGGGAGAGGTTGACAGGGTCTCTCTTGGAGAGAGCGAGCCTTATCCCTGAAGCATGTGGGGGTCCAGGTAGCCAGCTGCCTTTTCTTCCTCCAACCTTCACTGCAAGGGGGAGAATAAACTGAGACACTTTCCTAGGAACTCAGAGGGGAAACTGAAGTGTTTCCTGAGGAAAGATGCCAAAGGAAGCCCGTTGGGTTGTTTGAGCAATGGCAACATCCAAGAAAAATGTACAAGGTTATTTTTGTTTTTTATTTTTTAAACTGTGAAATTGTTCTCTTTTGAGGCCTGAATGCTAGGTTAAGAAATATTTGAGTATAGTTACAGGTTAGTTTTTAAAAATTAATTATGTACTATCAGGTGTTTATGATTTTTTTAACAGCTCTAAGTATATATTCTTTCTGCAAATATAACCATTAGACAATGTGTCCAGGGTTGAGGTGACCGCTGCGGGGTCCAGGCCCAGAAGTGGAGATGGGGGTTTACCAGACTAGCTCTGGGGCTTGAATCTGGCCTCCTTTTTCCCCGACCAATGTGCAGGCTCTCCAGCTGTGACGAGGCCGCCCAGCCAGGGATGGTTCCGTTTCAACAACAGGGAACTGCCCCGTTTCCTCTGTTGGTACAGAAAGTGGCCTCAGCTGACAAAGTCAGGGCCCCAGCAACCGCCTGGGGCCCCATATCCCTTCTGGCTTCTGAGCAACTTCCCATCTGTTCCGGTCTGAATCAGAAGGTGCGTCAATCCACCCAAGTCTAGAATCGTGGGCCTCCTCAGTGTGAAGTACAGGCTGCTCGGTTCCTACCAGCTTCTGAGTTTCCCCCCATATCCAGGTTCAGACTTCCCTTGGCTCAATATTTCCCATTTGCCCTCTGAAACCTGTTTTACTGAAGAGACATTGGCCCTTGTCTGCCACCCCCAACCCCCCAGCCCCCCATGCCAACTCCCCATCTCAAGGCCATCCCCCCACCTGGGGCTCCTGGAGGGCTTGGCTATGTCTTCCTATCCTCTGACTTCCGCTGTTGCCCCATGGACCCATGTCTATCAGAAGGCCCACCTACACCTGAGGCTTCCCTTCTTTGCTTCCTCACTACAAATCTCTGCCTCCACTCCATCACCCACCCTGTGGCCAAACCTTACTTTGCCACCCTGCAGAACTGATCTACCTTTGTATTCTTCACCCCAAGAATCTCCTGTGCAACCCTCTCTCCCTCCACCAGTCTGGACCCCAAGGTCAACTGCATTCTCATCAACACCCTCACATCCCTTCTTTGTACTTGCTGTGCCTACTCAGGAGCCCGGTCCCCAGGAGCTAGGTTTCTCTGCAGGCTGCAGCCCTTTCAGAGGGTGGTGGCCTCTCTCTCTGCTTACAGTTATAGATGAATGAGATGTAGCTGGAGTGAGACTTCAGCCTGGAGGCTCAGGGGAGGGTGGTGGAGTCTGGATGTGACCTGTGGGAACTGGAATTAACTAGAAGTTGGTTCCTAGAACATCTGACTCTCCACTGTCCCTGTTGCGGAAAGACAGACAGTAGCAGTCAATCCCCAGGCCAACAATCAGAAGATTCTGCTCCAAAGACATTTAAGAGACTCAGATCTAAAACCTCTGCATGCTGGCATTCAAGGGTTCTCCATATGATGACCTAAAAACAGGGCTCACGAACTGATGAGCTCTACTCACCGCACGAGGCCACAGTCCGCTCTTTACTGCCTCCTTTTGGAGTAAGTCTAACCCTTCAAGAGCCACCAGACATTGTGGAAAACCTGCAAGTTGGAGAAGAGAGATCAAGATAAACAAAAATGACCCCAAAGGTACAGAGATGACACAGAGAACTGAAGAAAACTTTTTAAAAAAGTATCATAGAAAATTTAGAAAATAAAGCCAGGAAATCTTCCAGAAGGAAAAATCAGCAAATGGAATACAAGACATAAAAGATAAATAACATGGAGGAACCAACCCAGAGTCCCAACTCTCTACTGTTACCCAGAAATAGAAACAGAAAAAATGAAGGGGAGACAATTATTTTAAAATTACAGAAGCAGCCCTAGCTGAGTAGCTCAGTTGGTTAGAGCATCTTCCTAATACCCCAAAGTTGTAGGTTCAATCCCTGGTCAGGGCACATAAAGGAGTCAACCAGTGAATGCATGAAAAAGTGGAACAGCAAATGGACCTTTCCCTTTTGTCTTCTCTCTCCTTTCCCCACTCTCTCTAAAAATCAATAAATAAAAAAAAAATTTAAGTCACACAAGCAAATTTTTCCATGCAGACAGACACAGCCTTTGTGTTGAAAGGGCTCTCCCAGTGTCCAGCATGATGGATGGAAAAGACCCGCATCTCACATGTCATTACGAACAAGCACAACGAGACCATCCCAAAGGTTTCCATGGATCATACCCCGCGGGGGGCGGGGGTCCCTGGGATCCCAGACTGAGATTTGGCCACATTCCTTTAGGGAGCCAGTTGCGAGGGAAACCAGAGGGGCTCTTGCTGCAGTCAGAGAGCCCACCCTGCCATGGAATGAGACGACCAGATATTTCTCATCCCTGGATGTTTAAAAAGTATATGGTCCAATTCAAATGTGGATTTTAAATGATATACATTTACTAAGTGAAAGAAAGTCACACCAAAGCATTAATGATGATTATCTCATGGACTTCCTTTCTATACGCACCATGGCCCAAGATGAAGGGTTCTCACACTTTGGGTGTGTCAGAGTCACTTGCAAACTAAAGAATGCAGAGGCCCGAGTGTGTTGAAGCAGGATAGGACCTACGCCTGTGTATGTTTACCAAGTTCCCCAGACCACGATTCCAATACGATCAAAGTTTGAAGACCCCTGGACTGGCTAAAAATGTTACAGAAACACAGACAGTCCTGGCCGGTGACTCAGTAGGTTTCAGCATCATCCCGTACACCAAAAAGTTGCGTGTTTGATCCCTGGCCGGGGCATGTATGGGAGGCAACCGATCTCCATTTCTCTCTCATGTTGATTTCCCTCTCTTTCTCTCATATCAATAAGCATGTCCTCAGGTGAGTATTAAAAAAAGAAATGCAGGCAAACAACTGCACCGGGCTTTGTCACCCTGGTCACAGCAAACCCCATCTCAGAGGGCTTCCTTCCTGTCACACGGGGTGGGGAGGGCTGAGAGGTCAGGTAGAGTGTCACAGCAACCAGTTGCTTAGAGTAACAAAACATGACTCCCATGTGGAAGGGGAAGGTAGCTTTGCTGAATAATACCTGTGGCTTCTTTATTGTTTCTCTTTTCATCATTGTTCTTCTCCATCCCATGGTTTCTTCCCTCTGCAGCAGATGAGACAGAGGTGGGCTTCTGAGCTCTGCAGAACAGAGGTCAGACCCTTGGCTCCACACATCAGGGGGCCTGGCATAAACTAGCCCCCTTTGCCCCTCAGTGCCTCCTCATTCCCCCTAAAATTGTTCTGTGGAGATGGGGTGCCACTGAGAGAAAATATCCCCATCTCACCCTCCACCCCCTCTGCCAAGCTGGACACCCCAACCCCACAAACTCAGCCAGCCCTCTGGTGCCCAGGGAAGCAGTCGGGGCTCCTGCCCTTCCCTTCCCACTGTCCTTGTCCGGTTCAGCCCACATTTCATCACGTGTCACCCTGAGCACAATTCAGCTGTGGTCCCGGTAACTGCCAGGGCCAAACAGGATGGTCAGTGGAGGGGAGACCAGTGAGGGGGTGAAGGACAGAGCAGCAGGCACAGATTTTCTTGTTTGCCCCTTGGATCCTCTGAGAGCATGAATTTGTACCTAAAGTCACACATGGTTTGGCATTGACCTTCACCTTTCAGGTGCACGTAATAGCCTTTTCTCTTGACGCTGTTTACCTGTGTCAGTCAGGATGGACTCAGCAAGGCTGCGGCCGTTAACCCAGACATGCCAGGTGCCTCGCACAGGGGCTTATCATTTTTACTGAGGAGAAGCCTGTTCTGAGTCAGGGGACTTGACAGGACAGCTGGAAAGTGGTGACTCCGTGATTCACGGTACTTCTTCTTTGTGTCGTCTCAACATTAGCCTTCACGATGGCCCATCACCGTGTCAGAGGAAGGCTGGTAGGTTGTGCTTTGGCTCAGAAGTGACACGTTACCGCCACTCACAGCCCACTGGCCAGAATTAGTCTCATGTGCCAAGCTGACATTGGGGGAGGCTGGGAATGCTGTCTTCCTGGATACCCAGAAAGAGAAAAATAAGACTTGATGAAAACACAGGGTTAGTTCCGCCGCTCCAACAGCCTTCCTTTTTCATAAAGTAAAGGCAATACTGGAGGTGAGTGTATGTCCCGTCCTGGAGAATATGCTGTTAGCAAGGAAGGGCCTCTGAACAGCATTGCCATAAATAGGGAATCTTTCCTTAACGCAGCATTTCTCAAATTTATCTGGTCATTGAGCCCCCCCCCCTTTTTTGTGTAAGTTTGTTATCCCTCAGAACTGGTGTTCTAAGGTGCAAACTTGGGCAAACTGTCCTGAGTGAGTCAGCTGTGGGCCTTGTTTCTGTCACCTTGCACCAGCCACACCTCAGCGCACGCGTGACTGGAACGTGAGACACCCCCTGGCAGAATCCTGGAGAACCCGCACCCCACCCTGGGACCCAACGGGCACCTTGCCCATGCCTCCCCTCCCCACTTCCTGTGGTTCACACCTGCTCAGATAGCCCTTTTCCAGGAACTGATCGCAGGGAGGGGCAGACCTCAGTCATACGTGCTTGTTTAGAAGGGACCTGCGTCCACCCTTGGACCGCAAAAGTAATTTCTTCCTAGTCTGCTCAGGACGAGGTCCTTCCTGTCCAACCTCAGGACGAGGTCCACCCTGGACTGGTCGCTCACTCACTCACTCACTCACATAGCCTCCTTCCCTGGTGAGCAGTTCAAGCTCTGAGACAGCCCTTCCTCCTGGAGCTGGGTCTGCCCTCCTGGATGCTGCTCCCCCTACTCCAGCTCAAACCTGGAGCGAGAGAGCAAAGCCAGTTCCTTGTCACGTGACAGATGCCTGAGGACCCAACAGTCTGTTTCTTCAAGCGTCTGTGAGTTTCCAGGCCCCTGCCAGCCCTGCCCTCCCTCCTCAGCCCCATCATTAATGTCAAGGCAGGACTGCCTGTCGTTCTTTGGGTTTGGACCCAGTATTCCGGTTTGCTGACATCTTCTGCGATCCTAATGGGGTGACGAATCATACGGTGTTAGTCACTCTTCCCAGCTTTGTGTCATCCTCAGGCACACTCCATGAGGACGTCTGTGGCTTCTTCCTCCAAATCACTGAGCAGGCCTGGGACAAAGGATTCAGGGAGGCAGGAGGAGGAGACAGAGGGGAGGAGGAGACAGCGGGGAAGAGCACTTACTGGGCCCACCTGCCCACCGTCTCAGGGGCCCAATTTACTCAGTTCCTCCCCAGCTGTGCTGCCCCTCCTGTTTCTGGACACTGGCCCCTCCAACCCCATCATCCTTCAATATGCTTTCCCAGGCACTTGCCAGTCCTGCTCCTCTGCCCACAGCTTATCGGCCCAGACATGGGCTCACGACCTGGATTTTGGCCTTGCCAAAGAGTCTCATCAGTCTCTCAGGAAAGTGAAAGATATTATGGCCAACGATTGGTCTGGACACAGGATGCCCCAGCACAGCCCCGGGCCCACAGGGAGGGCAGGCAGGCCATGCTCCACACTGGCCATTGTCATATCTCTTGAAGCTAAGGCACGGGGTCTAGTGCACATGACACCAATGAGACAAATACAGAGAGTATGAGCAGTGTATTCACTGATGGAACATGATTGTGTTCACCTTTGCATGCATTCAATAAAATGGATCAGACGGTAAGAGAAGCCATCTCTGCAGCCTCAGCAAACCCTGCCTTGGTGTGCCGGAACCATGGGCCTGGCTCGTGCCAGCGCCTCAGTCACCTGCTGGCCTCTACTCTCTGTTCTCAGAAGCAGCTAAGGGTGTCACCAGCTGCCCCCCTCCCCAGCCTGGGCCAGTTCAAGAGCTTAACAGTGTGTGGGGAATCCAGGAACTGTCTTTGTCGTTGCACTGGGTGACAGTAAGTGGGCAGATGCCAACATCAGCCTGCAGCACCTCATGCTCCCTTGGATTTTGCAGGGTCCTGGGCTGAAGAGGGTGGGAAGGTGTGTCCATGATCCTCACTGAGGTGGGGGGAATTGGACAGCGGTGGGCCCAGTGGAAGGAGCCAGCCTTGACGCACAGCCCCAGCTAAGCTGTCCCGAAGCTGGCGGGCCCTTTGGCATCTCCCTTCCAGGGGGGCGCAGGAGAAAGCGGTCTGCTCTGATTTCACCTGAGAGCCGGGAGGAGAAAGTGTGACAGCAGGACCCTAAAATCTGGCCCGACTGGCCACTGAGCTCATTCCTTGGTGTGAGGAGGGTATACGGTGCTTCTGACACGCGCAGGTACGGCTTCCCCAGCACTGCAATGGCCAGGTGACCTCAGTGAGTTTCTCTCCTCCCGGATTTCTTGGCCCAGTATCCTACTCACTGTGCACGTGCCCCAGACTCTGCTGGAGCCTAGCTCTCCCTACGAGGCCAATCTGTCCCAACTCGGCCGCCTTCCTGGAATTCAGCCCAAATCAATACATTGGGGGATTTCCCACCATGTTTCAAAGGACCTTTCCCCACAAACAGCCACCTTGGTGGATAGACATTCCTGCCTGTCCCCTGCCATGGACCCCAGCTGGCAACTGCATGTTCCCTTCCCGCCCCCCCCACCCCCTCACCCAAGAAGACAGACGGGAACGACACCCTGGTCTGAGAGCGGGGGTCGAGTCTTGAAGAAGATGAAACGGGCTTCCAAATCTAAAACTACCTTTATTTGTGGTTGGCTCAACATAGGACGCCATCATCAATCAGCAGAATTACAAAACTGTACAGGAGGTACAAAAATAGG
This sequence comes from Anoura caudifer, assembly GCA_004027475.1. Taxonomy (NCBI): domain Eukaryota; kingdom Metazoa; phylum Chordata; class Mammalia; order Chiroptera; family Phyllostomidae; genus Anoura; species Anoura caudifer. The sequence continues at coordinate 94,826 of PVKU01000959.1, forward strand.
CCATTTAACTTATATAATTACCTTCACTTCATCAAGCTTTAAAAATGCACATAAAAATTGTACAATCTGGCAGTTTATAAAATATAAAGCTAAAAAGGAGGATTTTAGGCTCCACAAGGAGGGTTGCATCGCACAATGAACACATTTAACAATGAACCCGACATGCAAAAGACACAATGGCACAGAAATCTTTTTTAAAAAATCACTTAAAAATTAACATTTTTACCATGACCAAATTATTCACCCTTTACTAACACAACTACCGTAAGGTGTCCACCCTGTGGGAGGGCGCAGTATAACTTTTTCCTTTCCAGTTTAAAAATGGTCAGGGGTGTTGTCCAGAACAAATCTTCTGTGCTTCAAAGCAAGTGCAATTGTAACTGGATATACTTCAGAGTAAAAATTAAATAAATATAAATAGGTTAAATAAATAGGGCATTGCAAAAAGAACACTACACAAGGCTTGCATCTGAAAATGCTGCAGAGTTGACTGGTAATGCTAGGTAAGTGGGGACACCCCTGTCACAGCTTTTGGGATACCCGGAAAGGAATACTGCACCCACCAGACACACGAGGAGCATGGGGTGGGCGTGGGGGGGCTTTGGCCGGAATTGTCGGTTAAGGCCTCTCCAGTGGGGGCTCCCTGCAGATGGTTCTTTGCAGGTTTCCAATGAATACAGAAAAGATTTCAATGCTGCTGCAAAAGTCAGAACCAGAGTTACTTATGGGAAGTCACTGTTTCATAAAGAAAGTACAGAAGAGTAGACACTTTGGTTTAAGAGATAATGGTCCAACCCTGGAAGGCAGAAATTTGGCTCATCTGTATGGGACCCCCAGTGACTTCCTTCCAGGGAGGGCCGATGCCAGGTCCCACTCCTCCAAACGACAACTCCAGGGTGGTGACGGAATGGCCCGGCAAGAGAAATGCTGAGAGATAGGGAGAAAAGGGATTTCAGAAACTAAACGAGCAGAGAGAAAGGCAGTGAATTGAAAGGGGCTCTTTAGAGGGGTGCTGGGCTTTCCCTTCCAGCTCTTCCTGGCACAGGCTGCGGCGGCGGAACCAGCCCACCGTCCGTGAGGACCTCAGTCAAGGCTGCGGGTCCAGTGGACAGAGCGGGAGAAGGGGAACAGGCGTGGGGAATCTGAAGCTGGCCAGAGTCCAACTTCTGAAAAGAGAGTGGCCAAGAGGAGAAAGCTCAGCAGCCCAAAGGCCCCCCACACCTGCGAGAGGTCAGATCAGGAACCAACTCATCTTTACTGCAGTGGAAAAAAATGCAAAGATAAATGAGTCGCATCCACACACAACCTGACTGAAAGGATCAGGGTTAATGCTGATAAGAACCTTTCTGGATGGGAAGAAAATACTTCGCTGGACCCACTAACCCTGTGGATCTTCCGATACGATGGACATAACGGGTCAGAGTGACGTCCCACCAGAAAGAGCCCGTGATGGCGACTGCAGAGACTCGGGGGAGGGGAGGGCACCTCTGCACTCAGGGTTTTCTACCTCGGACGCTAGACGGGTTAGTGGTTTGTCACGTGATGCCAGCTGATCCCCAAAAGTGCCGATGCTCTGACACCTGGTGACGTGTGGAGGTCTTTGTAAAAGTTGAAAAGACTCAAGAAGCAACATGAGAAATTCTGGCAGGTGTGCCAAAGACAGATTCCATGCAAGGTTCAACACAAGATCTGAATGAATTAAAGTGTCCTTGGGATTCCGATCAGATGCGACCAAATTCGGTCATGAAAGTAAAGAATGCGTACTTCTGAAAAGTTCAACAGCCTTCCAGGAAGCATGTTAAAGGTCAAATAGCTCAGCTGTACAACAGGAAACCTGAACTGCGGAGACCAGAACGGGACACCCTAGAGGACGCCCAAGGTGTTTCCAAGATAAGAGTCCACTCAAGACCTCTTCAGACCCCCTGAAGGACTGTTGAGCGACTGGGTCTTAAAGGTGACGAAGAAAAGATGGACAGAGGCGACCTGCCCGCCCTGGTGGGTCCTGGGACGTGGGCGGCTTTACGACTAAAGAGGTGCACACCCCAGATGCCCGCCGCTCCCCACCCCGGGATTTCTGCACGGCACGAGCACTTACTCGTTGTTGCCTCTCCCTGCAGGCTCTTACAGAAGCAGGCGTTCGCCTGTCTTGTCCATCTCTGAGTCCCTAGCCCTCAGTATCTGCCTGGCCCACGTGGGAAGTGCTCAGATACCACACGTTGAATAAGTGAGTTTGAGAAAGCTGGGTGGTTAGAAACAGACATGGTAAGCAGAAAATGCATTTTTTAAAACAGTTCTTCCGCTGGCAAGTTGGACCAAAACAGAGAGATGACAAGTACTAGGCAGCTGGCAATGACCTGGCTGCTCTACGAAGGAAACATTCAGCAGCGACACAGCAGCAGAAGCCCTTCCAGCACAGAAAGCTGACTGTCCCACAAAGTCACTCACGGCCACCTTCTTGTCCTGTCTCTCGGGCTGTCCCCACTCGGGCCCGGTGGCAAAGTGGCCTGCAGAACGGAGCTGGCACAGGCCAATCACAGAGGGAGACAAAACCCATCTGCATTCCCTGAAAAGGGGATGGCACGGTACAGGGCACCACGAGCCCCCTCCCCCAGGATGCTGGGGTTCCCAGGTCTAAATGAGGTAACTGATGAGGCTGAAGGACATAGGATACTATTAAGTTAAGAGAAACAATGACTTCAGGCGTTATGAGAGGAAGGAAACCGAATTCCACCAAGGCAGAATGAGAGCCTTTGAGGAGTGGCCTCCACCCCCCACCCCAGCAGAGATCTCACAGTGAGAAACAGCGGCTCCCCCGTCAGTCGGCCAGATCTGACAGTAACACTGAGCTTCCCAGGACCGAATGGCAGCGGACCGCTAACGGCCGGAGAAAGCACACAGAACACATTTCCTTACCTGGTACCCTGATTGCATATAACCTCTAAGGCTCTTGGTAGAGAAAAGATAAGAATTCCTGACTGAAACTAAAATGAAAAATTATATTAAATTTAGGAGAAAAAAATAACAGGGTATTGACATAATTTAGGGACCTCTACTTTGAAGTTGTTTAACACATGTGTCTAGGGTCGCTCTGATGCTTTACCCTTCATCAGCATTAGAGAATGTCCTGAATACAGACACTCTTTCTGGGGTGGGGGGAAATGGGGGCTTCGGGTACCACACAAAATAGATGCATTGCATTTCTTCTTCATGAGTAAGCTTCAAGTTCAGTTCTGCTTACTTGTGCTAATGTAGCATTCTACAGTATGATCAAAATATAAAGTTATTAAAATCTGCCAAGAAAAACATAAAATCCTGCCCACGAAGTACGTGGAGATCCTGGCCTTGGCTCCTAACCCCTCGGCCTACCCTGCCGGCTCCAGGGACAGAGAAACTTCACACCTGCCCTCTGGCCCAGGGCTCTCCCAGGGTGGCCAGGTGACCCATGAGGCCTGTACACCACTCCGGTCCCAAAGGCCTGTCCCTGTCTGGTTCCTCGATGGCCTGGGAATTATCACTTCTTGCCCCCAAATGCCCCTAAACATCCCTAAATGGTCCAGGCACAAAGCCACCAAAAGCCACCATCAGATCACTGGTACACTGGGCTGCAGCTGCCTCGGAACAGAGCATCTTCTTCACTCCCGAGACCTGCAGACGTGGCCTCACTTCCCAGCGTGCAGTGCTGACCTGTCCCAGCACCGTCCCCCACGCTCAAGGCTCTCGCTGCCCCCGAGGAAACACTGATTAGAGTAGCCTGGGCTATCTGGGCGCACTTGCGTCGGCAGTCAGCGATCTCCAGTCCCCAGAAACGACACCCCTGAACGTCCCCCTCCTCCGAGGCACGGCTCACCTCTCGAGCCCCGAGCCCCGTTTCTAGCAGAGGCTGCACTCAGGGCCCCCCCGGAGTGCTGGTCGGGGACAGAGATGCTCCCAGTCCTAGCGCGCAGGCAGAACTTGGGGTTTCTTCCTCTCTCTTCCTTAAAGGCCCATGGGCTGACATCAAAGAGGAAGTTTAGAAAGAAACAAAGTCTGAGCAAGTTTATCCAGGAGGAGGTGGAGGGCACTCCTGCTGCTGCCTCTGGGACAAGCCCTGACGGTAAAGCTTCGCAGCTGCCCTCTCCCAGCTTCCTGCACATCAGGGGGGCCGCCTCTCCCCCTTCCTGGGGTCAGCACCCTCCTCTGCTGGCTGCAGAGCAGGCAGCTCAAGGCACTGGGCTTGGGAGCTTGGTCTCCCTGCTAAGTGGGGTCAGGCCCTCAGTCACAGCGGGGCCACCAGAGCAGGGGCCGCCCTGGCTCAGAGGGCCTCTGGAGTCCTGGGGGGCTGAGGCTCCGGGGGCGGGTGGAAGTAGTAGGGCTGGAAGAGCCTCTCTTGGCTGCACAGCTCCATGGCCCGGTAGGTGTGGGAGAGGAGGTGGGGGAAGCGCGATGTGAAGTAGCGCACGAAGTCGTCGGGTAGGGAGCCCAGTGTCTCCCGCACCTCTGCGGGCAGCTCCCGGTAGTGGTGCTTCTGCAAACAGGGGGACACAGACAGGCCGTCAGTCAGGCGCCCGCAAAATGCTGGTGAGAGACTCAAGGAAGACAGAATGTTAGCTGGTTCTCTGCAAAGAAAAGGGGAAACGTTCAAGCGGCCCACAATCCATCCTGCTCGCCCTGCCGGCCTCCCCTCGCTCGGGAGGCGGGGAGTCGAGCAAGGCCCGGCGTGAGGAGGGGCCCGTCAGGCCTCCAGTGACGGTGGCACCTGGAGAGGCTAGAAGCCTTGAGTGGAGTAAAGTCACCTGGAACTGAAATGTCTGTCCCAACGGGTCTGGGGGCCTCGTCTGGTCCAAGGCCTTATCTGAAGGCTGCTCAGTGACAGCTCAGGCCACGAGCACCCCAGACCCCTCCAGAGAACAAGTGGAGACCAGGCCCCATGTGGGAAGGTGCCCAGAGGCTCCTGTTAAAGCAGTTCAGATGGCAGCAGGGACCAGGAAGGACACAGGCATCAGAGAGCCTGCTCCCCAGGGAACTCCTCACCTCAACGCCCCTGAAGAGAAAACCCAAGTAAGGGAAGAAAGTCTCTAGTTTGTCAAGTCTGGCTGAGGCCTCCCAGCTTCTGCGAGGTCAGAGTCCCAGGACGGATGAAAGGATGCGTTGAGGACGGGGAAGAGGAGGAGGATGGCTGCGCTGCGGGTTCACAGCCCTCACCTTATTTCTCATGGCTCGGAGGAGGTCTCTGACAGAGCCGCCTTTATAGCTTCTGAATTTACGCAGATCTAGAGGAAAAAAAAAACAACAACAAGAAACGCAATGCAACACATTTGGAAAGAAAGCGATCCTGGGGCTCCTGTGGTCAGGACGCAGCAACCTGACTCCACGCTCATCAGTGACGGGAGCGCACCCCCAGCTCCTGGCCGCACCCATGGCCAGGAGTAACCACCGTGAGCACGCAGGGCACCCACCGCTGCCCTGTCACTGTCAGCGGCAGAAGTGAAGCGCACACGGTGTCATGCTCTGACTTGTGCCCAAACCACGGACCACACCCACGGAAGCCTCACCTGGAGCCCGAATGGCCCGGGGCCGCCATTCTGCAGCTTTGAGACATTTGTGCCAATGTTACCGTCCCCCCCTCCCCGCCCCCGCCCCGGGGCTTCCGGTAGTCACCTGTCTGCAGGGGGACGGTGATGTTCTCCCGCCAGTCCATCTGCACCACGGCTTTCCCGCCTCTCTCCAGCTGCTTCACAATCGGGCCGTCCAGGGATTCCTTTTCTATTCGGTCACTCACGTCCTGTGAGGGAAAGGAGGGCCAGAAATGACGGTCAGTGCAGAGAGGCCGAGCGCTGGAGGGCCAACCCCGAGTCAGAGCGGCCACTGCTACATGAGTCTTAAGCCTGGGCTGAAGCTGCCTCAGAGCTGGGCAGCGAGATGCCTGCCCTTCCCCCCATTCTGTCCACTCTTCCCCTGGGAGTGGCCATGTCTGTGGCGCACTGGGGAGAGGCCCACCCAGACCGTCCCCATGACAGGGAGAGGACACGGACGCACGCCTGTCCACAGACCCGGAGCACCTCAGCCGCAATTCATACCAGACAGACAGGGAAACACATCACCTTTCCCCAGAGCCAGCTGGCAAAACTGTGAGGCCTTAAAATAGCAAAACCGCTAGGCGAGTTCACATTCACTGACCCTACCACCTAACCTCCAAGAGCCTATCTTAAGATCTGGGCAACAACTGAGTACAAGACGATAGAAAAAGATCCAAGGTAAGGAAATGTTTAAATTTATGAAACTTGAATGAAATGTTATGACACCTGAGATTTGCTGCAAAATAATCTGGGGTGGGGAGGGGTGGAAAGAGGGCAGAGGGAGAGTTAACGATCGTTGGGACTGGCTGGCAGCTAACTGGGAGTTCGTTGTCATACTCCCTCTACTTTGGGTGCGTTTGAAAGTTCCGATAATAAAAAGTTTAAAAACTGTGGCACGCCCATATGATAGAACCTAATAGGCATTAAAATTTTAGAATTTTAACATGGAAAAATACTTAAAATATGATATACAGTGGAAAAAAGCAAGATACAAAACTGTATCTATAGTTTGACCCTAATGACACTTGTATTTTATGAAGAAAATATATTAAAATACCAGGCCTGGTTACCCCTCAGCTATGGGATCACGGATTGTTTGTTTTATTCTTTGTCCTTGCTATCTTTTCAAAACCTGGAAAATGTTAAACGGAGAATTTAGACTGAGAACAAGCATCCCCACCTGGAAGAACTGGAGCTGCTTCTCCAGGCTCCAGAAGAACGGGTGTTTCAGCACGTGTTTGGCCGACGGGCGCTTCTGAGGATCCGTCGCGATCATCTTCTCTATTAACTCCCGGGCAATGACATCTTCTGCAGTGGAGGACAATAAGTGTGGCACAATGAACTACCCCAACCGTAGCCGTCTGTACAGTCTTGGAGTTGAGATTCCACTGACAGGAATATACGTCCTAGTAACACAATTAAGAGCTTGCCCAAAACCTTTGGCTAAAAGGAGAGTCCTCACCGCACAGTGTGTGAAAAGGCCTGGAAACACCCACTATCAGAGGCGCGGGCGACAGCCATGCCTCCGTGTCCTGAACCGTGGGCCATTAGAATGACACTCTGGCTGAACGGACCGACACGGAGAGATGTTCAAGGTGAAGTTAAAGAACAAGCATACTGCAGAACAGTAGGTACCATTTAACCCCATTTAAAATAAAAATATGCATACATATCCAGAATAATATATGCAAAGGTGCAACAGCAGTCATTCATCACTGTATAATGGAATTACAGGCCTTAAGCTAATCTGTTTTTTCTATAGGGAATAAGGAAAATTAATCCATAAACAAATAGTAAGTTAGTTTTGATTATAAAAAGTTAAAAATCTTCTTTTAAAAAACTGGAGTGCCATGGGCCAATTATAACACAGAGAACCCTGCAGCCAGGAGGAAGGACTTGCGGCACCCATGCCTGGACAGCAAGGACCGAGCTGGCCTGTCCCCAGCCCAGTCCGCACCCGCTGACCACGGGTGCAGATGAGAGATGGCCCCGTTCATGAAGCACGGACTCTGCATTTTCCCAAGTGTCGGTGCAGGAAGGACTCCAAACTGTTTAACTTTCCCAAGTCACAAGCTGGAAAACAGAGGTTCCCAAAGGGGGTCTTACCATCACACAGGTAATTAATTAATTGGGTGACCTGAAGGAAACTCAGAACTTCTTGGCTTTAGAAGGAGGAGCTCCAAGAAGAGCCCCTCCCAGCCACAGGTGGGCAGCTGGAGAGAAGGATCCCTGGGAACATGGAGCAGGCACCACCCCAGCCTCAGGGCCACGGGGGCAGCTGAGGAGTGGCTCCTGTCCCTCCCGCCCGCTCACCGTGCTTCTCGGGGTGTAAGCAGTCGAGGCTGTAGGCACCCAGGAGGATGTTGGCCTGCCGCTGCAGGGACTTGCCGAAAGGGTGGCTGCCCTCAGAGATCACGTAGTAAAAGACGCAGCCCGCGGAGAAGATGTCCACTGTGTAGGTCTGAAAAGAAGCGTGGGGTGTGAGAGGCCTTCCGGGCAGCCCCCTCCCACTCAGCAGCAGAGAGGCGTGTGGCCACTACTTCCTCCACGCTGAAGGTGCTGGGGGAGAAGTGGCTACTGTCTGGGAGCTGCTCAGAGCAGTGCTGGGCGCCCTGTAGGTGTCCTGTGGGTGCTGGTGTTCACCTTGGAGAACGTGGGCTCTGGAGCCCACAGCTGGGGACACTGGCTCCACCACCTGCCGGCTGGGAGTCCCTTGGCCACTCTGTGCCTCAGCGTCCTCCAATGTAACATGGAGAGAAAGCACAATGTGATGCTCCTCATGGGGTGGGTGTGAAGATTAAGCATGTTAATATGTGAAAGTTTACATACTTTTAAAGAGTGTATTTATTTTTTTAGAGATGGGGAAGAGAGGGAGAAAGAGAAGGAGAGAAACATCAGTGCGTGGTTGTCTCTTGCACAGCCCCCACTTGGTACCTGGCCCACAACCCAGGCATGTGCCCTGACTGGGAATCAAACCAGCGACCCTTCGATTTGCAGGCCGGAGCTCAATCCACTGAGCCACACCAGCCAGGGCACCATTTGTTATTCTTAACCCTGCTAGCAGGTAACTCCTTGGAGACAGGGATTTTGGTGCATTTGCTTCCCTGGTGTACCCCAAGTGCCTAGAATAATGCTGTTTACAACAGATCTTAAAAACTTTGTTAGTAAATGAATAAAACACTTGCTGGGTCAGAAACAGCCCAGGAGAGAAATTATGCGACCAGTGTCCAGTGAGGACTTTGATGCTGTCTGACACCTCTCGCTCACCCCACACAGAGCCACTCTGTCTACGCAGGAGCTTCCCTTCAGGGAGGTGCGCACGGGCGATTTCTAGCTCATACTACTTGGAAGTAACGCTGGGGGGCTCCCGAGCAGCCTCTGCCACTTAGATTCTCCAGCAGACTCACAAGGACCCAGTGGGAGAAAGCCAGGAGCTCGTCACCTTCCACACGGGAGAAAACGCACCTATAACAACACTAGACTGTCATTCGCCCTCTAAACAGCCCCACGAGGGGAGCAGCAAATGTCACCATCCCTGGCTAAAGACAGGACAGAAAGGCTCAATGCCAAGCCCAGGGGTACTGCTGGAGAGTGACGACCAGGGCACGACTCAGGTGTGCTAATTCCCAAGCCCAGCCATCTTTATTCTGTCTCACCAGAACTTTCCTCATGTGGGGACAGACTCGGGACAGGGGGAACCAGTCCACCACAGCTGGAGTTCTTACCTGTCACTTGGCCCACTAACGGTATCGTTAAGGCTCCCCATTTTCCACAGCCCCGGCTGCCTGAGGTCCCCGCACACTCAACATGCATGCTGGGGACTCTTGCCCTAGGTGCTCGGGTCCTTCTGCTCCCACCAGCTCATCTCTACGCTCAGTTACATTCTTCACCAAACTTACTATCGCCACTTGTTCTTACAATTCACATATTCCACAGGCTGTTAAAATACAACTGCCGCCAAGTTTGAGGTGAGCTGAATCTCTGCCAAGATGCAATAAAAGAGAGTGGCTACAAAACCCCTACGAATTAGATGTGGGAGACTCAACTCTAAGGGACTGGGACATAAATAGTTAAAACTAGGATTCCACTCCTTGGAAGGGTCTGAAATGTCAGAATCTCAACCTAGAAGGTGCAGGAATGGCATGTGAGTGTGCTTTATACAGGAGAGGAAACGAACAACTCCATTCAGCTGGACCCAAATTTGAAGAAAAAGACCTTGACCTACATCAAAGATTTCCATTACTTAAGAATCCCATTACTTGCTTTAAGTTAAAATGTTTAAAGTGTGATGCATTTTCTTGTTACTCATCATTGTAACCGACTTTTCATGAACTGGCCAGTGGCTGGTCCCCAGCGAATGGGGTAAGAGGGCTCTGCGGAATCGGGTCTGAGGCTGGCTGACCCCGTCCACGTCTGGGTCAGGGATGTGTGGGGCAGGCCTCTGACATCTTGTGCCAGAGAGCAAGGTGCTGCCACACAAACGGGCTCTCAGCAAATGAGCAAGGAAGCCAGCTTGAAGGGCTCCCGCTGGCCCTGTCTGGGACGATTTGAGTATCAAAAGGAGAAACAAAGAGAAAAAAGAAAAGTAAAAAAGGACTATGGTGGATTATAACACTATTTTAAAAATCCATGAATCCACAGTGATTTTAAAAAAGAAAATAGAGAGAAAGGGGATAAAAAACAAAGTTCTTTCCACAAAAATGTCAGCTAATAAAGGCAGAAGAATTTCCCGAGTTAAGTGACTCGGGGAAGGCCTGTCGCTGGGTGCTGTGCCCTCGGGTGAACAACTGCTGGTAAACAGGACATTCACGATGCGCCCAAACATCACCCAACACAGTACTCACAACACAGAGGAAAACGTACTTCGTGTGGGGAGAAAAGTGGTCATCACCTACGCCCGGCCAGCTGAGTGGGCATCACTGCCCAGCGTGCCGTAAGAGTGGTACAACCTGCCACCTCGTGCCTCCTGATGCTGGGTCCTGTGACTGTTCCCACCAAAAACATTCAACTTTGATCAAGTCAACCCCTTAGAGGTAGTCTTAGTTCACAGGAAATGCGAGGAGCAGGCAGGAAAGCTAACCCCACCATGAGAAACCAGGGAGCGAATCCCGAGTCGGCCACCTTTGGCCGAGACAAGGGCTCGCACTCCTCAAAGGGCCACCATTTTTGGAACAAGACGGCCGGAGGACGGAAGTGGACTAGGGGTCATCAAATGCAATGCAAGACCCTTGCTGGACCCTGCCCGACAAAAACCGGCTCTGCAAGAGACATTGGGGAAATGTGAATGTGGCCTGAATATTAGATATCAAGTGTTAATTGTCTTGGGGGCCATGTGCTGAGGTATTTGAGGGTGAAGGACCGGATGCCTTCCTCTTATATTCGAATGGTTCAGCAACAGACAAAGAGCAGGTGAGAAATATTACCAAATGGTGAATCCGGGCAGAAGGAGGAAAACAAATAGACACTTGCCCACATTTGCCCCTTTCATTCCCTGCACAGGAGACAATGTGGAAAGGCCAGCAGCATGCTCTCTGCTCGGCCAGTGTCACCCCAGTGCCACACGCTCCAGCCCCAGATCTTAAAGTTCAGGGCCCTGACTCCTGAAGATACAAGAGGCTGCAGGTTTCAAAGGGCTGAGCTCGCTACTCACGGGGTTCTCCTTGCAGTCCTCACTCAGCATCTCTGGAGCGATCCAGCCTTCCGTGCCAGGCACCCCCGAACGGCGGCTGAAGCTGTGCCTGCCCACTGCCAGCTTCTTGCAGAGGCCAAAGTCGGAGATCATGGCCTTGATCTTGCCATGTGCGTTGGGCATGGAGAGGAGGATGTTGTGGGGCTTCAGGTCTCTGTGGACTAACGCAAAACTCCGGGTTGGTCCAACGTTAACCACGAGCAGCCCCCGGCCTCCTTCTGCGGTGGCAGCGTGCCCTCCTTAGCCCACCAACATGCCTGCCGCCTCTGAAGATTTTCAGCGGTATAAGAGTCCCCCTCAGATTCTGGGCAAGTCGGTCACCCCACCCAGGCTGTTGTCTAGTAAAGGGAAGCCTCTCACCAATGTTGAGGGAGTGCAGGTGGGCCAGCCCCGAGGTGGTCTGCTGCAGCAAGGTGATGGGCTCCAGGCCGAGGTGGGCAAAGTCTTTCTGCTCCACATACTGCAAGAGACACAGTGGCTTGTTCAAGGCACACAGGCCTTGACCTTGGGACTCCCGGACCAGTGGCCTCAGGACTCTGCCCCTCAGGGCATTGTGTGTGTGTCTCTCTCTCTCTTGCTCTTGCGATTCAAATTTACTTAGAAAAATCATGCCTCTAGCTCTTTGGTATTGAGTCAGCTTATATTCTTTGATCATATTTTAAGAAAGAAATGGGAAGTTTTACTGATGATATTCTCTGTCCAAATCCTTATTTTTCAGCAGACTTTCTCCTGAAGCCACAGGCTAATTTAAACAAACAAACCAAGCTCCACCCTACTAGTCTACAATGAGAAAGATGAGAAGGCAAAAAAAGTCAAGGTCATCGCTTCCTAGAGGTAGGCCTAGATGTGAATGATACTGAACTGGTCTCACAGTGAGCTGGAAACTGAGCAAAAGGAGTTCCCCGGATGACCCTAATGATTCAAATCATCAAGAAGCATCCTCCAAGCCCACAGCAGCCCCGGGAGGAAGGACTGGCCAGGTATTCTGGAGGCTGAGAGAGAGAGAGAGAGAGAGAGATGCTAACCACAACCAAGGACTGCTCCAGGCAGGCTAAGCGATGACCCAGTTTGATAAAAACATTCTACATTTTGACTGTGGTTAAATGGGTATGCAACTTTGTCAAAATGCATCAAACTGTATGTTTAAGATGAGTACACTACATTATAAGCTCAATAAAGTTAATAAAAAGAACTAGAAAAAAATGAGTTGGCAGTCCCTGAAACCACGCCCCGGTTGCCGGGAGAAGGGAGGCTGCGGTGGGGACAGCAGAGCTGCTGGGGACCCAGGGGCACCCACCTCCTGCAGTGTGGCTGCGCACAGCTCGATGGCGATGTACTGGAACTGCCGGTCCCTCTCGGTGCAGAAGTAACGGATCACATTCGGGTGCTCGTCAGACTCCCGCAGCAGCTGGACCTCGCGGTCGGCGAAACTGAAGCACTCGGGGAGGATCCTCTTGACCGCCACGTCGCGGCTGTCGAACATGCCCCTGCGGGACAAGGAGCCGCGCTGGGTTGGGAGGTGCCAGGGGGGCTATGGAAACGACGGGAGACCCGTGGACCCACAGTGCCCCTCTTCCTGTGACTCAGCAGCCACTCATCAGCCTCAGAGCCCAGGAGGCCCCAGCCAACCAGCAGGCAGTGGCTGGAGGCGGAACTCATCCATCCGAGTCACAGCTATGACCCTGCTGCGCCCCTGGAGCCCAGCACACCACCTCAGGCCGACAGGCACTTGCACCTGACGCGATGAAGGCACAGCGCTCTCCAACCCACTCACCGGTACACAATGGTGCCCTCGGCTCCATGGCCTAGGACGTCCTTGGGACAGAATGAGATTTTTCCCACCATCACCATGCTGGTTTCCTCATCTGGAACAAAAAAAGACAAAGAAGGGGTTGTGTGAAACAAACACACCCTAAACAACACTGAAGCCTGAATGGCCACAGCTTCCTGAGCTCAGACTGAGACGCAGCATCCCAGAGGTTCTATGCCCCAGTCCCCTGGCAGGAAAAGCTGCTGGGTCCACTCCCCATCTGTGCCCAGGGCCATCTCCTCTCCCTGTCCCTTGCCCCCTGGTCCTGCCTTCATGTTGCTGTGAGAATGAATGTGTTACACCTTCCCAAAGACGAGGGTCCCCTACAGATCCGTCTCAGAGATTTGCACCTGAAACACTCAGGTAGCAATGGTAGACGTGTGAAATGAAGAGACCAGCTGCAAACTCCCCAGCTTGAGATTCAGGACCCTGAGGTCCCTTGTCCTGACAACTGGCCTGCCCAACCTCCCAGGGGCAAGACGACCAGCAGCTGCGCTTTTCTCCTTGGCCCGTGGCTGGCCTTGGGAACACACTCAAACTGGATGGCCGGTGCACCTCTGGTCAGTGGTGATTCCGGCCCTCGTGGGGCAAGAAGGAAGGAGGGCTCTCTGAGGGGAAGAGGCCACAGGGTGGGACAGAACCCCAGTCCCCAGAGTGGGAGGGCACTGGGGGCGGGGGACACGTGATCCCATAGGAACATGGCACTTTGTTCACCCCACAGACGCTCCCAGGAAGGTTACGGTGCTGTGTCTCTCAGCTGATATTCAGACGAAAGAGCAAAGAGCATCAAACAGCAACTCGCTTTACCCTCATCATCCTGCTCCAGAAAGGGGCTGGCGCCAGTCCTGGAGGCAGAGCTGCTGGAGGGCAGCGAGTGGTTGGAGGCTCTGGGGGACGTGCTGGGGCTGCTGGTGCCCGAGCTCTCCGAGTACAGGCCGGACGAGTCCAGGAGCTCGGCGTCCTGAGCCATGTCTCCAGGTGCGTGGAAGGGCAGCTGCTGCTGGTGCAGGAGCTGGATTCTCTCCAGTTCCTTCTGGAACTGCTGGTGCTGGAGCTGCTGCTGCTGATGCATGCTCTGGGAAGAGAAACACACATCCAGACAAGTCAGTGCAGCTTGTTCCGGGGACGGCAGCAGGAAGCAAGTGCACTTCATATGACCCCACAGGGCTGGGGGAACACCAGTGGGAAGGCCCGAGGTCTTTCTGCCCGTTAGACTTCCCAGGACAGCCCATTCTCCCCACTGGAGGGGCCTGCCAGGGGCTGAATGGCCACCAAGCAGGGGCAGCGGAGAGGGAACTTTTATGAAGGTCTGGAAGTTCCTGCAAATGTGAAACCAAACAGGAGCATCAGTTGAAAGTGTAGCAAACACAGGGAAGACCTGCTTGCTAACTGTGGCCATGCACCCAGCAAAGGGCAGTGCACAGCCATCAGCATCCAGCAGCAGAGAAAGCAGCTGGGGCTCAGCAGCTGGCAGCCATCAGCCAACAGACACACCACCTGGGTATGGCAGAGCGGGGCCAAGATGCAGGGGCCTGGCCTGTGTCCGGCTCCCCCGCACTGTACCTCGTTGCCTTCCCACACTCCCACGCACCTCTCGTTTATTCTCAAGGTGCAATCTGGTATGATTTGAAGCAGAGTGGTTGATGACAATTACTACCCAGGCTTGGAAAGGTGACCAAAGGGACAGGCAGTGTCCAGCAACCCACCGGGATTTTTCCAGTGTTCTCTCCCTCTCTCTTAACCTCAGGCTGAAATCCTGGAAATGCCATCTACTAGCTGAGAAACCTTGGGAAAGTTATTTAGCTTCCCAGAGCCTGGTTTCTTCATTTGTGGGTAGGGGATAAATAATAATGACCTCACAAGGCTACATAAGATTAAAACAATAAAATAAAACAATGCAGGTGAACCCATTTAAACAAGTGAAAAGTGCCCCCCAAATAAAGAGTTTATAATGTCATTCCTATGAATGAGTTCCTGAGCACTGCGATCCAAGGTGATGACGTCTCAGCACTTGGACCAAACTGCTAAAGAAACATTCCTCTAGCACAATTTACCCCCCACACAACCCACACAACCATGTGATCTTAGCTCACGTATTTCCAACAAGAAAGAGGAAGGGACGACCAGGCCACCTTTTTCCCTCTAGCTGATAGCTCTAACAGTCCGTTTTTAAGGGAAGAAAGCTAAACAGATGTTGAACTATTAGGGCTATTCTTTAAAAAAAGAAAATATAGTTAACTATTCAAAAGGAACTGCAAAGCAAGGTTTACAAATCAGTTTGTACAGTTAAACTATAAGATGTAGGCAAAAAATCATCCTTTTCTGAGGATTAGCAAGTATTAACTTTCAAACGTGAAAAGACATGTACTTGCTTGCTTGCTGCTTTGGTCCAGACCTCACTGACATCAGGTGACGGGCACAGAAGTTTGGAAACACGTGGGAGGGTAAGGGGGAGGGGTGCTGAGCTTTACCAGGGGGTAGGTGATGATGAAGGCCACCCAGCCAATGAGCAGGACGGTGCTCAGGATGATGGTGGCTATGTCCTTGAGCATGGAGTCCATGGGGGCCTCGGGCTTGGCAGGGGCATGAGCGAACTTTTCCTCCACATCCTGAGAAACGGTGGTGGGCGCATTCTCTGAATTCTGATCAACCAGGTGGATGACCTTTTTATGGGAGAGAGTGGTTACATCATTGTGAAATTTCTAGCAAGTCATAAGTGAGCGAGTCAAGAGAAGCACCGACTATTCACAAGCAGCGACTGGACTGCAGGACGTGCTGGACTTCTTTAAGCCCACCCACCCAAGGAGCTAAGGCCGGACAATCGCTGCCTTTTCCTAAGCAATTGCCTTGTGATGAATTAGTGCTGTGACGTTACCTTTGCTCAAAAATGGGTTTTACAGCAATGCATTTGAAAGTGCCTTCAGATCCTATATTCTTTCAAAAATCCTCACTGAAGGTGAAAACGCCCTCCTTTGATGGCAGATTTAATAGTTGGTAACACTCTGAAGTCACCTATGACAAAGCCTGGTGAAAAGGTTGATAGTCCATTTGGAAATGCCATTCCCCACAAAAAAGGAAGCCGCACGCACACGTGTGGCTAGAAAGTCAAAAAGCAGCTTTCTTACGTTGCTTGAAACGTTCAGTTCAACTCCAAAACCAAAATCATTTATTCAAGCAGTCCACTATTTTTCAGTTTTTGAAAAGCATCAGAACCCTTTGCTAAATGAAATTGTATTTAGAAGCCCCAAATTAAATCGGATCAAAGTAGGGCTTCTGTCCAAGCTCCTCAGAATCAGGGCTTCAAGAACAGTTTAGAAAAATGTGCTGACTTGACGACAGTTACCTACCGCTCTAGGTGCGCGTGACTGTTTGCCAGATGAAGTGAACACACAGCCCTCGGTGGGCACAGGGCCCGGCCTGCCCCCACGCTCACACCTCTCGCCACCCCAGACGTCTGCCTACAGTGTCCTTCGCCCCCTCCAGCTGTCCACCTCTCGCCTTGTATGGGGGTGTGTGGCACGGCTGGTGTGTAGCAGGCAGCTGAGGAGTGTTTGCTGAGCAGACAACACTCATTTGGTTATATTGTTGCTCAAGTGCATTCCTTAAAAATAGTTAAGTCTTATACCACATAAATGCACCTCAGAGTATTTTAATGGGCTTTTAGAAAACCATCTTTGTTTAAGATTGGACAATTAAATATGAAAAATCTCAACTGTGGCTATCTCTGGGTGCCAGATTAAGGGTGATGTCTGATTTTCTTCTCTATACTTTTATTTTCTAAGTGTAAGTCACAAATATGTTTGACTTTTAATAAGATCAAAATCAGATCGAGATTTTACAGCATCAGTGCTACCCAAGATCCCTGTTCAAGGACTCACGTTATCTTCCTGACCTGGCTACCTCCAGAGATGAGATTCCAGAATCGCTGCTCTGGAATCTTACATTGGACATGATTTTCTTCTCCCTTCTCTCTGGATAAAATCGAAATCTCTGAAGTGAACTGGGGATAATCGTGGTCCTCATATCAGCCAGCCACTCTCATCTTCCTCTGACCCTGCCCGTAGCCCAGGCCCCTTCCCAGTTAGTGGGCCCCCATGACAGGGCTGCAGGAGCTGCCAAGTCCGAATGGCCTTGGACCCCCAACCCACTGACCTGCTCCGACCCTGTCTGCAGATGCACTCTCTGACTTCCACCTGCTCTGTGCCCCAGAAAGCTGCCCCACGTGTGCAGAGCAATGGTCTCCCTCTGATGTGTAACCAGCTGCCCTCTGGTTTCTGACTAAGATGTCACAGATGAGACAGAGGGAGGAGAAAGAGGTCAAGTTCCGTGGGGCTGCTGAATACCCTCAGCTGAAGTTCTAGGCTCCTGATGTGGGCACCCTTTCCACCCCCCGCCCCTCCTGCTTCGGGCCAAACTAGTAAGAGAACCCCTGTGTGAGCAGTCCCTCTCTTAACCTGCCTCAAATCATCCTAAAGCGGGTGCCAGAGGACCCTGACTAGCACACGCTATCTGCCAGGGCTGCAGGAGGGCAGCAGAGGTCACAGCCTCACAGCAGCTGCCGCCTGGACCTCGTGCTGCCTGCGCTGCATTCCACAGGTGCCCTGGGTCCTGCCAGGCCCCGCCTCCACCAGACCAAGCGGCCACTGAACTTCAGGTATCCGACTTCCTCTCTGTCTTTACTCTGCCACCAGCGTTGCTCAGGTTTGGTTCTTGTGTAGCCAAGTGATTCTGTTTCCCGCTGGTCCCCACCTGGTAGCCTCAGATCCGGTCAGGTCTGTCCCCTCAGCCCCACACCTGGACACACCAGGGTTAGCCCCACCTCCAGGCCATTACCTCTGCTGTTCTCCCCCCCCCCCAGCGCCCTCTGCCTCCTTCCCACCATTCAGTCTACTGCCTTTCATACAGCTTTTGCTAATCACCATCTCCTTCCTCCCATTGGTCCGTAGCAGTTTGGGGTTTGCCATGGACTCCCCTGCCTTCCTCTTCCCTCCCGAGTAGACTGCGAGCTGTAAGGCAAGGCCAAGGCCTTATCCCCCGACACCCGACAGGACGAGCCGGAAACAGTTTTCCCCCTCACTCACCTCCTCAAAGCTCTTTTTCTCTGAGTCCGCAGGAATGATGTTTTCCCGGTGTTTGGGCAGATTGTTGGGGAATCTCTCCAGCATCTTGGTAGATGCAGACAGCGGGGTTTCGTGGTGCCCTAGGAGAGGAAACAAAACCGTTCAGGAGGACGGCGTCCCAGGTGGGGGTGCACTCCACGCCCAGCGCAGGCAGCAGTCGCTCCCCACCGAGGGTCCGCGGCGCTAACACGTCTGCAAGGGGAGAGGACGCGAGAGGCAGTGACCAGAAAATTCTCATCAAGGCAGAAATTTTGTTACTTAATGGCACGTACACAATACCCTGAACCTCACAGTGAGGAGCGAGAAGTCTCCTTGTCAGGGGAGGAATTGGGATGTTGGGGATTCGTTCAGAGCAAGACTTGTGTGCGGAATTCCCAGCTTGGGTTGTCCGCTGCTGACACATCATGCAGCTTTGTTAAGAGTTCAAGGAGTTCTCCCCTCACCCCTGACCCTTGTAATGCCACTCCATGAAGTGTGTCAACTTCCCATCTGGGTTTCAAATTGCTCAGGGGAAGCTCTCTCCCTGTCATCTAAGTGCGATCTTCCATCCCGGAAACGGTGAGTGATTCATGAGAGCGAGATAGGACACGTTTGCTAGAAGGATGGGGGTCACAGTTCTCTCAGCGTCCATTCATTCTTCTCCACACACTATTTCATGACTGCCTAGCATTCATTACATATTTATTGAGCACCTGTTGTATGCAAATGACCGAAAGAGAGACATGGTTGAATAAAATGAGAAACTGGGATTTGACGTGGCTCGATAATCTGTTTAGCTCTAAAGTTAAATGACTCCACACACCACCCAAAACAGCCAGTCCACCTCTCTCACCGGGCTGTGCGCACCCCGACACGCATTCCTGCTTGCTCTCCCCCTGAGATCAGACCTCACTGTGGTCTTCCTGCTATCCTCCCAAAAGCATCGAAGGCTCAGCACAGATTGCCAAGATACAAACAAACAAGAGCTAGTCCAAGCTACGTACATTTCTTGGTCTGGGAAAACCCTCTTTAGGTCCCCACCTTTGGGTCGGTTCTCCATCGACGACACAGCACTGTTCTCTAAGGGAAGCCGAATGCTGTTCTGAACCGCCACTTAGCTTGGTCTTGTTGACCGAAGAACGCTGAGACACGCTTCGCTGGGAAGCTTTAGACCTCTGACCCAGACTCGCTGGTGGGGCCCAGGGATCTGAATGCGGGTACCTCCGGGTACCGCTGATGCTAACCGAAGACCTCCACTCTGACAGAAGTCAACCTGTGCCTTCCACATACCACCTTGGGCTGCAGTGTCCTGCCTGCGCCCACCCCCAGTGCCTGCTCTTAGCGCTCCAGGTCCTGCCCCTCTGGTAGGGCACCTACCAACAGACTGCCATGGAAGTGACCGGCCCCAGTTCCTCTTCCCCTTGTAGTTCTTCTTATAAACAGTTCTTCTTATGAAGGCCCACAGCTGGGCCTTTAGCAACACCATGCTTCACATTCTGAAGCAACTATGCTACAGACGTAATCCTAAAATCCCAAAACAGTTTTACACAAACAGTCCCTGGGTTTAGTGATCTATCTATCGTCATCAATTATCCAGATTCCAGATTATCGTCCAGATTCCAGAGCAAGAGCATAGGCCCTGCCCTGGACCTACAGAGTTGGGATCCCCAGGGACCTCAAGTGCCTAACTGACAAAGCTCCCAGGTGAAACAGAGCAGCCCAAGTTAGGGCCACTGCTCTGGGGCAACCCAGAGACCATGTCACTCAAGCTGAATGGACTCATTTTATTTGCAATATTAATGTGATATGAGGATATCCTTAATTTCTTCTATAAAAACACATTAAAGAACATGCACAGTTCAACATGAGAGAGCATAGCCTTTGACCTATGGCCCCAGTCTACACAAAGACTATCAACTAGTTTCATGGCCTTATTTAAAAATGGCTAGGCTTTGGCCCTGGCTGGTGTGGCTCAGTGGATTGAGCACTGGTCTGCAAACCAAAAGGTGTCTGGTTGGATTCCTACTCAGGGCACATGCCTGGGCTGCAGGCCAGGTCCCCAGTTGGGGGTGAGAGGCAACCGATTGATATATCTCTCACACATCAATGTTTCTCTCCTTCTCGTTCTCCCTCCCTTCCCCTCTCTCTAAAAGTAAATAAATAAAATCTTAAAAAAGAAATGGCTAGGCTTTGGAGTTCCTCAAAAGAGCCTCCAGAACTGCAGGATGCTTTCCTAATTATTTTGTACTTTGTTGAGTTTTTCAGTTTTCTTAGTTGGGTAACTTCTTTTCCATTTTAAAAGGATACCATTTTGCAACTGAGCCAGGAAGATTTTTGCCCCACGTTTTTTGTAGTCTTGTAGTCTGACACACACCTCTCCTTGGTTTCCAATAATTTTTTTCACTTCTTAACCATTAGTAGGTAGTCTACGTCCCCCTTAACTGGTGCATAAAACTAAGCAGCTGTGTCATTTGTTTCTTTACTATCGGCCCATTCATGTGTTTTCCAAACTACTTCTATTCAAAAGAAAAAAAAGGTGGAATTATTTTGTCATCGCCTTTGCCCATTATTTGATTTAAAAAATAACAACTAGAAGAAAATGGCTATAAGGACTCAGGGCGAACACAGGAGAACAGCCCTGGCCAGCTACAAAGGGAATGATCAGGGCTCCAGTACACCCTCTCTGCCACACCCAGTCCCAGCCCCGCAGATCCAACCCCCAAGGCCCCACCCTCTGCCAAGCTGCTGCGCACCACTCTCCCAGCGCCCCGGCTCCGCCCTCTCTCTGCCCAGGGACCAGTCAGTGGAGCGCAGCAAGAGGTAAAAGGATGAGAAGAAACCTCACTAGTCCCTGTGCACTCTGGCACCCCCACTTCCCTCCCGCCTACCCCACCCCCTGGGGCTGCACCCCCACCTCTCACCACCTCTGGGGCTGGGAGGCAGCAGAATTGGGGTGGGGGCACAGGACGAGCAGAACAGAGTCAAGAAAACTCTGTCCTGCTGTAAGTGGTGGGGACACTTGCCAGAGACGCACCCCTCTCACCTCTGCCTTCATTGGTCTCACTCACTGCCTTTGGGTGTCATCTCAATTTCTTATCTCGCTGGCTGACAGGACTTCCATTCCAACCCCAGGGACATTAGAGACAGCAGCAAAAGCAGAAGAGAAGGAAAAGGGCCCCCCCACAACCCCCACCCCACCAAACACACACAGGATTTCTGTCATGGCTCCTTGACCCAGGGCCAACCTCTAACTCTTCACCACCCTCCATCCCTACTGGTCTTCAACCCTCTCCTCCTCCTCCTCCCTGCCCTCCCACACCAAGTCCAAGTCCAAGTGAATTCCGTAGACACTGCTCCAGTTCCCTTAACTATAAATGGAAGTAACAAGGGCTGTTACTTCACACAGTAACACAGAAAAACAAGGAAATGTATCCTCAAGGGCTTAGTGCCAATGCCTGGGACACAACCTACACTCGATGTGTCCGACAACCTCACAAAGTTTACATTACAGGAGTGTGCCATGTAATGACATTTTGGCCATCGATGGACCGCACACACGACAACGGTCCTATTAGAGTGTAACAGAGCTGAAGAATTTCTATCACCTAGCAACATCACCATCATGTCATAGCCCAACACATTACCAGCAGTCTGCGGTGGTGCCGGGTCAACAGCCGGGGTTTACTGCACTGCCAGCCGTGTAAGCGTGTAGCACGTGCGAGCAGGTTCCGCACATAATACTTGGTAATAAATGTCCATGTTACTAGTTTATGTATTTACCACACAGTGCTTTTTATTATTATCTTAGAGTGCTTTCTACTCACAACGAAGACGTTTACCGTAGAGTGGTGTGCCCTGTTATGCCGGTAGCATCTCGTGTTTACTGTGTCTCTTGTTGCTTCATTTTCTCTTGTGCTTGATTTAACCTCGTGTGTTTTGTGCAGTGACATGCTGCACAGGCTTGCGGCCTGGGAGCCACAGGCTGCACCACAGGGCCTGGGTGTGTAAGAGGCTGTAGCATCTGGGTTTGTGTAAGTGCACCCTGGGAGGTTTGCAAAATGACAAAATCGCTACTGATGCACTTCTCAGCCCATGTCCCCATAGTTAAGCAACACATGACTGTACTTAGTACTAGAGTTTTGGAACATTAGTTGATTTTCGAGAACTGACCTGGCAACACAGCTCCCCTGTGTATTTATTTCCCCTGGAGGTAAAAATGTTCAAGGTCTGAAAGACCAACTAGGACAGGAACTGAGCAAATTGCAGTTAACTGTAACTAGCAAGGCCAGCCTTGCCCACCAGGAGGCAGCACGTGACCTGAAGCAAAGGGGAAACCAACTCACCGATCAGAAGCCAGTAGTTCCTCAGGTAGTTGAGCTTGTTCTTTCCTTTGAGCCCAGGGTTAAACTTTAGGTCCGTGCTGGGTGTGATCACACACTCCCCTTTGTCCCCAATGGTGACACCGTCTGTCTGGGGACCTTCCAGCAGAGGAAGAGTGCTGCCTCGGGGCTGTGGAGACAGAACTGAAGTGAGGCCTAGGGCAGCCCTTGCAGGTGAGCAGAAGAAGGTGATCCCTGCAACTGTCCTAAGCACCTAAGGGACTGTCATACTTCTAGGTAGGGCCGGTCCAGGGCAGTCAGAGCATGACACCAAGGCTGCAAGACTAGGCAGGAGAGGATCCTCACTCAAGATGTGACAATGCTGAGCTGAGCTGAGGTCTTTAGCATGGACCGCTTCTCAAATCCTTCTGTCTGGAAAAATACCCAGATTAAGGGTGTGTGTGCGCGCACACGCGCGGGTAATTCCAAGTGGCTACCGTGAGAAGGGTCAGTGAAGGGGAATGCCAGGGCATCTACCAACCCACAATCAGTGCACCTGACCAGGGTTCTCCAGCCATGAGCCCGCTGCTGGCTCAGACACTGCTGACTTCAACTGACGCAGGCGCTGCCCTATTCACGGGAGCAGCTGACCAACTCGACTCACTGGGAAGACAAGAGATTCCAACCAAACAGCTCAAGCACTGTTAAGGACCAAATGAGTAGCCAAGATCATAAGGCTTCAGACGCCCAGAGATTGTGCGTTAGAGGCACACTGGCAAGAGCCAAGGAGGCCTGGATAGGTCACAAAAGGATGAGTAGGGAAAAGGAAAGAGGGAGAGGGCTGGAAGTATGAAGCGCAGCCTGAATGAAGGCTAGGGGGGTTGAACAAGGAACTTCTGAAATCAGCGAGAAGGGGCACTTGGTTGGACGCTAGCCGTGTGGTGGACGGGCACCATGGGACTGGATCGAGGAGGACTGGGAACACCAGCTTGGGCGGTTTAAACTTGAACACAAAAGCAAATGGGTGTGGCCAGGGCTGATCTTTTCATGCAGCGTTCCACGAAAATAGAAGGAGGTATGTGTAGGAATTATTTTTGAGGATCTGAGATCTGTCTTGCATTCTTAACCCACGAAATGTTTATGATTCAGTCATTCTTTTGGAAAATGGAACAGGAGCCGTTAGGAGGCAGCATCTGTGAGCCTCCCCACCCCCGGTAGAGGACTTACCACAACGGCGACACCCTCGTGGACCATTGACGGGGAGGCGTAGAGGCTAGTAGAGTATTTCCCAACATACAGGGTGGGCCTAGGAGAAAAACAGATGCATGTGTCTCACAGTCCTTTAAATTCTAGGCTTTTTGGAGAGAAGAATCACAGCCCCAAATACCACCCAGAAGAACACCCCCAAAAATTCCTAAGCACTCTGGGGGTGTGAAGGCAAGAGTCCTGCCCTGACAGCCAGGAGAACTGGGCTGCAGGCCCCAGCTGCCTCGGTTTCCTCATTTGCACACGGCAGGGCTGTACTTGGCCATCCCCACCACGGCCTGCAGAAAGGCCCACGTGCAATGATCGTGTGCGAGACCAAATGCTTGCAGTCACTGAAAGGCCTCTAAGATGGCCCAGACCAGCACACGTTGACAACTGAGCTGACACCTGAATCACCAGTATCCTGTCTTGTGATTTGTAAGAAGTCTAGAGAGTCTACAGAACCCCTGAGAAACGGCCAACTGTTTGCCTAAAATCTGAATGCCTAAAGCCTGGGGCTGTACAAAAAATTCCAAACTGGGTGAGACTTCCAGTCCCCTGCAGCGAGGTCTGGTCCTGTCTGGGCCGTGAAGCGGGGGTGGGGGAGTGGTTTGGCTTTGTCTGTGGTGTTGGACCCTCTGGTTACTGCTGTCAACAGCGTTTGGGGCTGGTTGTCTACTCAATTCTAGAAACCTCTCTCAACACACACCGTGCATTTGAATGGTGGCGTATAATTTAGAGAACACATTCATGCATATTATCCTATCTGATTTTCTCCAACAGTGCACTAAAGCGGGAAACTGAGGCTCCGCAAGGCTGAGTGACCTATGAACAGGTGGGAAGGGAGAGCGCAAGCCCACGGAGTCTTAGATACACACATCGTAACACTGGTTTCCTGATTTTTAAAATAAATATAACTTACAGTGAAAATTTAGAGAATACACAAAGTTGAAAAATAAATACATCTCTTATGTTTCCACCACCTGAGATAGATCCAATTGTACTGTGAATACCAGCTGTCTCTTTCCCATCTCCACTCATCACTTTTATTTATTTAATATTCAACAATTCTGAAGCATCTAGGGGAGCCCCCGGTTCTTATATTCTTGGGTTTCTGAATGAGCCAGTCTTGGCTCTTTACATTCCTCACGACTTCAGGGACATTCGCTGAGCCCTGGACCCCAATGTATGGTATGCGCACTGCAGTAGGACCAGAAGGTCGGGGTCACAGTGGCCCTTTTCTGCCCCAAGTTCCCTGACTCACGTCAGCTTGCTCTTGGCCTCCGTCTCCTTGGGGAAGGGGTACTTCCACTTGGTGATGCGCCCCACCTCCCCGGACATGAAGGTCAGGTAGCGCAGGGTCTCCACTGCCACGTTGACATGCACCACCTTCCGCAGGCCCTCCCGCTGCCAGACGTAAAAGGCCACCACCGGGGACGCATAGTTCTGGATCCACAGGACGTCACCAGATTCGCTATCCACAGTCACCACCAGCCCGTCGCCATTGGACACAAAGTGGGTCATCTCTGCACAGATCAGACAGACAAAGCCATGTTGCATCTCACCCCATCTTGCAACCACATCCTCCAGTTTCCCGGCCAGTTGCAGTAACCCAGCTAGAGGGGATGAGGCTTCTCGAGTATTCTCAGACCTCCCCCATTTCCAGTGAACTTGCTCAGGCTCTACAACATCAACACACCGACGGCTGCCTGGTTGACAAACATAAGACAGGATCACTCTCTGAAACACGATTTACTTGGTGATGTTCTTTACATTCCATTCGCTGAGTGAGAGAAGATATCGAGGAGAAAGGAGCCTGTGGAGATGCATTTGACAGCAATGACGTCACACCTATTGATCAAGCTCAAAGTCGGAGCTGACCACATCTGACCACAGAGGGGATTTCTGTCAGACTTCCGGATATCACTGTTAGGTTGGAAAAATTGGTTTTTGGCTTCCATTTGAGTTGAAAGAATGTTTACTAGAGAAATAACTAGAGGATGAGCCACATTTAGGCAGAGTTGTTAATGTCACAACTGGATGTTTAACTCTGCTTCCCAAGGGCTTCTAGCAAATTCCTTCTATGACACAGAGGGACTCAGCAGAGTGCGTCCTCCCTCTTCTCAGGCTAGACCGGCCACTATCTGACTTGGGCTTCCCTCCACGCCCCCCACCAGGACCCTACCTTCAACACTGGCTGTTGAAGGGTTTACTGTAAGTCCATAGAAAGCCCAGAACCTGGTGACCAAGGGTGTCTTAAAAGAAAATCCAGCCTTTCTTCTGGAGCGACCTTCTCCTCACAGATCCCAAGTACCACCCAGCCTCGAGGAGCCCCAGGAGCACTTACTGTAGTCCACGTCATCCTCAGGCAGCGAGGCTGCGTAGTCGAAGTAGGTGGCGTTCCACCGGAGCTCTCGGGTCTTGGTGTCATACATGGTGATGGTGTATTCTGGAGAACACACACAGCCCATTACCCCGGGGGGTGGGGGCGGAGTGGGGCACAGCACCCACTGAGGTGCTGACCATATCTAAATCACAATGGACAAATCTGCCCTAAACTGCCTGTGGAAAAAGTCCAGGCCATCCACGTGGAAAGAGAAAAGGCCACGTGGAAGACAGGTCCCAGACACATGAGTGAATGAACCCTTGTTGTGCCCTTGAACTCATGACTTGCAGAATCATGAACACTGTCACGGGGGTAGTTTATTACATAGCAATAGAGAGATGATATTAGAAATCGGTTCCTAAAAGGGGGCAGGTGCCACCCAAACACCTAAAACATGTGGCATTGACTGGGACCAGGTAGCAGATGGTGGCTGAAAGGTCGATGCAGAGACTGAAAGAACAGCAAGAAACCGATACTGGAAGCTGGAAAGGGGTGGCCCAGGTTACGTAGTGGGGACACAACTGGTAAGACTACTGCTGGCGGTGACTTAGGAAATAAAAAGAAAGTACTGAATGGACTCGTGGATCTGGCTAAAGAGATTTCCAGGCAGAAGGTACGAAGTGCCGAATGGTTTCTCTTAACTGCGCATGATGAAATGCAGGACGGATAAGCTAAAGAAGAAATAACTCCATTTTTAAGCTATGTAGAGAGAGGAAATAGGGTTCAGGACTGACATTCCAGCTGAAAAGGATTCTCAATGTAAAAAACGGCCTTAGGGCCAAGAAGAAATCAAGGGTGAGGCAGTAGGAGCCTCCTGTGAGACCTCGGGGAGATTTCAGGGGTATTCACAAACCCTCTGGCAGGTGCAAGGGCTCTGAGAGCTCTCAGAGTGGTGTCCATAGCACGAAGCAGAGAGATCTGTGGGTATGGCCTTATCTGTTAGAACAGACCATACTCTGACACATGCGAAGTCCACAGAGTTTTAAAAAGAGTAATATGGGCATGAACTAAAAGAACCAGAGACAGTCAAAACGGAAAACAACAACAACAAATAAAAGGCCTCTAACCCCCAACTTTCAATGGACAATAAACAGATTAAGAAAGCTATAAAATGCTACTCATTTCTTATGGAAAAGAAAGGAATTCTCAGAGGGCAGGACCAAGAGCTGCTGAAAACCACATATTAGGGAACCAACCCCAGAGGGCAAGACTGGGCTCTCACCAAGGAATCGTCCTGCCTCCAGAGCAGGCGCACTGAGAACATCCTAGCTGGACCCTGGAACCACTAAGGACCAGCGACTGCTCGCGCCTCCTCGCGCCTCCCGTTGCTCCCCTGGCTGTGGGGAGGTCTGATCGCTGCAACTGTCCTGCTGTCTCAGCTCTGGGTGGGCCTCCCCCACCTCCCCACCTGATGGAGATGACAAGATGCTGGATTTTGAGGCTGATGCTGTGACTGGACTTTGGGAGTATATCTGAGCATAGTTCGCATGTGGGAGGGACGTAACCTGTTGTAGCTGGAGGGAGGCCTGAAAAGATCACCACCACCATTCCCAGTCACGTGCGTGTCAATCTTCCCATCAGAGGCTGAGTCTATCTCCCCACAGCCCTTGATCCGGGCTGGCCCCACGCCTTGCTTTGACTGACAGCCTGCAGTGGACATGAGGTTCCAGAGCTTCTGAGTCCAGGCCTTAGAAGCATGGTAATGTCCACACTTACTTAAGGCGGGGACCCAGCTGTCATGGAAAGAAGTCTAAGCTCTCTATGCGGAGCTGAACCAAGGTCCTGGACATCTGAGCGAGCCCAGCCAACAGCACGTGGGGTGGAGGCCATCCATGCCTGTTGAGCCGTCCCTGGATTTCTGACCCACAGCACCCTGAGCAATGAAGCATTGGTGTTTGAAGCTAGTAAGTTAGGGTGGTTTGTTATGCAGCAACAGATAATGAAACAGAGAGACTTTCCCCCTCCTAACAGGAGAGCCCAGCCAGCTTCCACAGGGCCCCAGATCAGCCTCCCTCATTCTTAGAAAAGGCACTGCTTTCCTTAGCTCCTGAAGGAAGGTTCTGTCTTTTTAAAGTCTTGGCTACTTGAATGTTTAGACTTAAATTGAGTGCCCAATTGTAATGACTTCTTTCTAGGTTTGGGGTATAATTTTCTCCTTCTAAATGTTTTATTCCCTTTTGAGCTCTATGTTAACTGTCTACTCCACAATTTGTATGGAGTACCGTTAGCTATCAGGCACTGCACATCTGCAACGGATGAGTAAGGCGGATCCCTGCAGCGAAAGGGCTCACTACCCATCCGCTCACTTGCTCGCTCGCTCGCTCGTCTGCTGGCTCCAACCTCTGAGCACCTGTGTCGGACAGGGGCCCTCTGTGGAGACTGGGCAGGTGAGCAAAACCAAGTCCTGCCCTCAGGAAGTTGATGGTGCAGTAGAGGAGGCAGAAAATCGGCACATACGATTTCGAAAAACACAGTGACAAGTATTAAGAAGATGTGGGGGTGCTGGCAGGGCAGGGATACTAATGGGGGGGAAATGGGGACAACTGTAAATGAACAATAAAAAATCTAAAAATAGAAAATAAAAAAACAAGATGAGTCTAAAAAGAAAGGTGATAGAATATGGTGTGGTGAGGAGGGTGCTGCTGATGCCTCCAAGGGCCGGTGACAGGCGGTGAGACGGCCACTGTAATGGGCCCACACGGCATGAGTCCCGAGAGGGGAAGAGCTGCTGTCCTGGGCAGGGATGGGAGCTGAGGTGAGAACAGGCTTCACGGAGAGGGTGATTTTCGAGCAACGATGTGAAGAGAAGACACTGGCCAGACAGGCAAAAACCTGTGTACCTGGTGGAGAGGGACCCCTATTCCAAGTTTTTTAAAATAGCACCACTTGTAGAGCTGCAGGCAGTTCATCTTGATTGGGAAATGTTGACAGGAGGGAAACGCAGCGAGGGAGGAGGCGAAAGAGGTAGCCGCTGCGTTCCCAGGGCTTCGTGGGTCGTGTGTAGTGCGGACTGTAACCCCAGGCAGTGGGGAGCCATGGCGGGTCTTAGAAAGGGGGACTGTGGGGTAAAATCTCTGTTGGAGAAACCAGCTCTGGCTACCGTCTCAAGAATGAAGCCCAGAGACAGTGACCCGTGGGGAGGCTACTTCTCGTCCTTTCTGGAAACAGGCAGGTTTGTACACGACTAAAGGTTCCTTCTTACCTGTTCGCCCAAGATACAGAAGAGAGGTCGAAGGGCAGAGACTATCTGCAAAGGCCGACGACAATGTCTGCTGCTTCTCTCCGGTCAGAAGGTCGATGACATACCAGATGTCCTGCTTTTTACCTGAAACGTCACCAGGACACACTGTGGTTTACACTCATCCTATATGGAAAAAGTATCACTGCCAAACCAGCAGCCTGAGATGCCCTCTGTGCTGAGGGTCCGGCCTGGAATTCTCACGATGTCACAGGCATCACCCTGCTCCGAGGATGACAAGGGAAATGGTAATGTGGAGATAATACGGTTTCCTGGGCCAGCAGGTCTAATAATAGCTTAATAACCTAATCATGTATGGAAATTTCTCCAAACCTAATACCTCCTAGATTGCATTGCTTTGATTAGTGGCCTTAAATATTACAAGTCTGGCCGGTAAAGGGCAGTCCTTGTCCCATCGACTAAGATCTACAGAAATACAGAAATGTCCCCAGGGATCATCTCTCTGGTAAACCTCATGCATATATCTTAACATCCCTACTAATGAGCTCATTTGCAAAGAGGATCTACAGTTATTGTTTATAACTCTAATTAGCTGGTGCCTGTGACTGGGCAGTGGAGTTGGTTGCTACCTGGTGCTAAGGAGGCCAAAGTTATCTCAGCCCCCAACCCCTTCCCAGCCAGTACGTGATCCCCTGGCCACAGGCTATATACCTCTCACCGTGGTCGGCTGATTAGAGGTATGAGCAGGCGGACGGCACAACCGAACACTTGGGAAAACTCAGCTGTGCATGTACAGCATATACACCAGAGCATCATGGGAGCGGTGAGTCCGTAGCAGGGGCCTCCCACCTGCAGGCCCACACGCTCACCGTGATGTGTGCCATTTCCGCTTCATGAGGCATGGCCTCTGGTCACTCGGATCTTCCTAACTTATCAGCCAGGTCTCCTATGTCAACAGATTCTTGGAAGCAGAGTACTGAGATGCCAGGAAGGGCACAGGGCACTCGAATGTGCCGAAGCTACGCTTAGCTCTGATGGATGTAGAACATGTGCCAAGCCCACGTGTGTGATACTTGTCCATGGATTACAACTTTCTATTCTCCACAATGAATCTTAACAGCAAGAAATCGGAACGTAAGTGAAAACAGCGCCAAATGGCTGTGACCACGACCCCTTTCTATCTGGCATGGTGCCTCTCTGGTTACTTTGAGGACCATTACAGTCTCCATAACCCACCTACCACTTTAATGGGTAGACTGGGCAACTGCCACACTTGAATACATGCCATGAACTCACTTAAGAGGGCACCGCACAAAGATGATAGACCCACAATGCCCTACATGCACCATAAATGGTGATCACTGGCAAAAGCTGGACAACCACATAGAAAACAGTGACATGGATGGTCAGAAGGTGCTCAGAGGGGCCTGGGGCCTGGCACAGAGGTGAGAAAGCCTGGGTTGAGCACTTCCTCCAATTCCCTGGGCTGCAAGGGGTGGGGGTTGGGGGGAGGAAGATCTTCATTCTGAAGGTGTGTAAGGAAGTCAGAGCCCAGGGTCCCCACAAAAACTTAAGGTTCAGCCTGCACTTGAGGCCCAGAAATACATACACACAGCTCCCGAGACATGAACAGGCAGTAAGTACTTTCAGTTCCTCCAGAAACTGGTGTATAAACACAGGATATTATTACTACTACGATTTCAACATAAATACAGCTCTCCTTTGTGTTACAAATGCATTTTTATTGACATTTTGGCAGCAACACGGTAAAAGGAAAGCAGGTGATCTGATGCTTTGAAAGATGTGACCCCTGCAGGTATGAAGGCAGCTTATCTAGGCAAGATGTTAAGTGCAGGTTTTACCCAATATTCTGATAGCAGGAAATACTAAGAAAGCCCGATAATTAATAGGCAAGAGCCTGGCTTCCCTTTCTTGGCTCAGACTATTGTATTCACTTAAAATTTCGTCCAGTTTCTCCTAGGTATGTTGCAATCTTTAAATCGCAGGGGTAGGTCAACACAGCAGCTAAAAGCTTGTTAAATGAGTAACCATATTGATGGTGTCAAATCTGGTCCCAGGTGGGGGGAACCCTTTCTTAACTGTTCAGTTGATCCTGGCGTGAAAAAGCCCAACCGAGGCAAGAAAGACCTTTCCCAGAAGGGGCAAGTGGGGAGGGACTGCACGCCTCTGTCTCAGAGACGCCACTTCCCCAGATTCTGGGGATCATTTCCAAAGAGCTCCCAGCTGCAGGGCGGAAAACAGGAGCTCTTACCCATGTAGAGAATCCCATCGGAACTTCGGCATGGGGATGCCTGAACCAACTCCGGGATGGTAAACGGAAGTTTCTTTAAAAAAAATAAAAGGAAAAAATAAGTTAACCAAGTCTTATGCAATTATTACAACTTCACGGCACAATCTGTTTCTGTTACCCAATTCTGCTAAAAAGAGGGAAGCACTGTTGATGGAAGATGGCAGTTTTCCTAACTGGAGACCGAGGAGAAGGGGTGCCCCAGGCTTCCAGACCCATCTGGGACAGGTCCTCGGCCCCCAGGCCCCTGGCACAGCACACACTAGCTCCTTTTTACTCCCTGGGCCTCTCCATGTCTCTTTTCCAGAGCACTTCTGGGGATGACACAGACCTTTTCTGAAAAGACTTACACAAATAGGGAGAATTACACAATCTTTGAAATTCTAATGGGGGGTGGGGGTGGGAAGAATTCTCCGGTCTTGGAAAATTGACCCAGAGCCAGCTAGACTGAGTAGAATATCAATGCTTTTCCGAGTGAGAGCAAGCCACGACATTAATCCCGACGGAAGCAATGGAAGTGCCCAGCTGGAGCCTGGAGAAAAAGGAGAGCTCATCATTCTGCGGGCAGCATAGGGGTCTGAGGTGGAAAAGAGGTCTTGATGTTTTCTTCAGTAAGTAATTCTCTACTGAAAAACAGAAGAAAATCGAACCTTTGGTATTAAAAGGAAGTTATGGTAGATGCCAGGAAAAGAAACTCAAAAGGATCCATGTGTTTCAAGTGCATTTCATAAAACCGATTCTTCTGAGCCTACAGCTGACATCTGACGAGTCCTGGTGGTGAATGTGTTTTAGCAGACGTTATTTTTGGAACATTCTGTGTTCTTGAAACTGTTCTATAGATACCTGCGGCTACTACACTGCCTTTTTCTCCACAAAAGAGAAGATTTCTCCCTTGCTTCAGTCAACAGAACTTGAAATAATTAATCATTTGGACTTTCCCATCACCCCAGCATTTAAGCTGAGCCTTAGAAAAGGAAAAAATGCCACAGAGAAGCTGTAATGACTGGGCTTCCGCCAGATGTTTCTGAGAATCAGGAAGTCACCAGTAGGCTTCCAGCCTGGAGTCCTGGTGGCATCCGTGGAGCCTCCCAGTTCAGGGCTCGGGCTGGAAACACGTTGTGCCTGGAGCTGCTAACCCACAGCGCTGGAAGGCACGTGGCGTGCTGGTCAAAGCATCCTTGGGAAGTTACAGAGCTTTTCAAGCCCCAAGTGCAACGCTCGAAGCTTTGGCCTTGGGCATGTTCCCTCACCTCCCCGGGCAGTGGCCACCCCTCTAACATGGGGCAACACCGACAGCCCAGTGTCTGGCTAACGGAGTGCTTCAGAAATGGAGGTTCTAGTGGTGCGGGGAGAAATGTTGAAGGTGAAACGCACACACCTCTACACAAGACTCACCCTTCTCCCCCGTTTCAGTCACAGGTATTCATCAAATAACTTTAAAACACCCAAATTGGAGCTCCCAAGCCAATAACAGTCTAGACCAGTGGTCCTCAACCTTGGCTGCACATCAGAGGCTTTTTAAACCTTCCACAGAAGCAGAGCTTACACACAGAAAGCGCATGGAAGTGTGCGCTCGGTTACGTTTTGCAATGTGAGTGCACCCATGTAACCAGCACCCAGATGACGAAACGGGACCTTGCCAGTGCTCGGAGAGGCCCTTCGTGCCCTCTCTTCCAATGGTGACATCCCAGGGTAATCATTATCCCAACTTCAAAACATCAGAGACTAGTTTTTCCTGTCTTTGAGCTTTTGTAGAAATGAATCGTTCACTGTGTAGACTTGCTTGTCATTTTTGTCCAACTTCATTTTGGCAAGATTCCTACGTGTCGAAGACTATTCTCACGGGTGTACACTATTCAACTGTAAACAGCTCTGTAATTCATTTATCCTGTCGACTATCGATGCCATTTGTTTGGGTAGTTTTCACTTCTTGCTTATTATAAATAGCGCCACAGTGCACACGGGTACCTGTCTTTTGGTGAGCACATACACGCCTTGTGGTTGGGCATGTGCCCCGGGAGGGGGTTGCGGGGTCACCGGGCTGTCACAGACACTGCCACACAGTTCGCCAAACTGGTGGCACCCACCTGCACTTCCACCGCAGCGTACGGAGTTCTGCTTGCTCCGAGCCGCCTCCTCACACCTGTTTTCTCTCTCCAATTTTCTCATTAGCCTTTCTAGTGAGTGGGTAGTAGTAGGACACTGTGGTTCTTATTTACATCTGCCCAGTGACTGGGCAGTTCCTTTTCATATGTTTACTGACCATTTGGATACCCACTATTTCCATTTTTCTACCGGGATGTCTGTCTTTTAAAAATAATCCATAAGAGTTGTTTCTACAGGATGGGGCCGAAGTTGGTTTATAGTTGCAAATAAGCGAAACACAGTTTATTCTTGTATTATTATTAATTATTGTATTGCTTTCCATACAAGCAACTATAAAGCTGCTTTTGCCCCACCCTGTATGCTCTGAATATGAGGATTTTGTTGGACACGGTACTGTAAACACATCGCGGCTTGCCTCTCTGGTATCTCTTAAAGACAAAAACTTCCTAATTTGAATATAACTCAATATATTGATTTTTTCCTTTATAGTTAGTGTGGGGTGTTTTTGTGTTTTGATTTGGGTTTTTTATATCCTATTCATGAAATCTTAACCTACTCTAAGGTCACAAAGACGTTCTGCTATTTTTTCTTAAAGCCTCGTTTCATGTTTCGTGTTCAGACGGGCAGTCCGTCTGGGACAGAGCTCCGTCCGTGTGTCTGGTGGGAGGCGAGAGGCAAGACTTTTTTCCTTACAGATCTCCCCACAGGCCCAAAGCGTTTACTGACAAGACCAGCTTTCCCCACTGCCTTTGTTGCAATCAGGTGCTTGTATGTGGGGCCTGTTTCTAAATTCTCTCCTCCGGGGGGTTTTAAAAAATCCTGATGCCTACATCGACTAAATTACTTTTGAAATTGGTGTCTAGACTCGGTGTTTCTTTAGAGCACTCCAGTTTATTACAATGTGGAGCCAAGGCAGGGAACCATCTAGATTCTCCAAATGGAGGTGAGAATATAACATGCCCCTACATGGGGCTTCTGCAGGGGGATGGGCAGCTTTCAAACTACACCCCCCACCCCGCCGCCACCAGCACCAATTTGAGAATCACTAGTGTGAGTGAACCCTGTCACTGAGGGGAGTATTATACCTGTCCGGGCTGTTGGCTGGGCCATCAGAACCTGCAGGTCTCAATCAATGTTTCTGAACTCCAGCTGCCATTTAAAAGCTCAGCTTGGAAGCTGTGGAAGGATACCGATGCCCAGGCCCCACTCCAGACCACCTGAATCAGAATCCCCCCGCAAAATGTCTTTTAAGTTCTCAGGTGATCTCAGTGTGCAGAATTTGAGGGTCGCTGGTCCAGAACCTCCGGAGGACACTCACCGTCAGGCCTTCATTATTCTTGCCCCCAAGTGTGTAGAGGCTGCCGTCATTGGGGTCTGGGAGGAAGGCAGGCCTGGAAACGAAGCAGAGTATCAGTGAGAAGTTATAGCCCAGGGCACAGAACACACTGTCACAGGCGGGACTGGGAGAGAGGGGGAGGGGTGGGGGGCGGTGTACATAAGCAGATTGCACCCTCTGCGTTTTCACTCTAGCACAAACAAAATATCCCTGTGGGGGTGTATACTGTACTTGAGTAGGAAAAAACAACCTTTACAAGAAAAATCGCAAAACACCAAAGAAGAGCACATCATTGGGTTGAAGTTCTCTGGATGAGGATAAAACAGGCGAACAGAACCCGGCAAGTCTGCTTTGCAGTTCCCAAGCCAATTGTGTACAGAACTTCAACAATTAATACTCACTAGCAAGGCATGGTACATAAACAGGTAAACTAATCTACCTTTAGTGTTCAACAAACATTTGTTTTTAAACCGGAGGCAATAAAAGCAGACTTTGAAAGCTTGACATCAGAAAGAACCTGCCAAGGACATGGATAAAGGTCTCTCAGCCTGTAGCTTCCCCTGAAGCAGGTGTGAGGTGGTCTTTGGTCAAGTTAGCCTGCTAAAGACCACACCTGGTCTCTCAGAAACCCCTGGATGAGTCTTTCTCCACTCAGGACGGACTGTCTTTGGAGGCTCTTACAGGTGCCACCCCGCTTTTACTCCAACACACGCACCCCAGAAGCAGATCAGGTTTGTGTTTGTTCTCTGTGGTTAACACCTGCAGAGGGAGAGATCTAAACCCTTAGGCCTTCCTTTGGAAGCTTAAGTTAAAAACTCAACTTAAGTTCCATCTCAAATAAGCCTTTTTAACACCACTGCCTCCCTCCCGCAAAACGCCTCGGACTCCCGCCCAAAGGACTGACTGCCCTCTCCCTGACACAGGCTTCCGTCACCGCACCTGCGAGACTTCCTGTGTCTCCATCATTCCCATTCTACCTTAAACTTATGACTATGTACTCCCAGCAACCAGCCTCATAAACACTGAATAATTCAGAAAACGGATTCAAGGGAAGTGCTGAAGCAAACGGATAAACTTACTCTTCCACGTGTGTTGGGACCTGCAGAACTGGATCTGCGTGAAAGAACAAAGGCATCATCAGACAGACTCCAAAACATTAAGATTCCTACAGAGTTCCCGGAACCCATTCCCAAGTTGTTCCAACAACTTAAATTGACCTGCACAAGATAATGTGCATGAAGGCACCTTAGAAAACACAGTCACAAAGGTGCAGATGTGAGCTCTTACTATTGTCACTGAGACTGGAGCTGACAGCAAAATGGGACCACTGTCAGGAAACATGCAGAAACTGGGGGATGGACGGGGAAGGAAGAACAGTCACACCCCACAGGGGACAGTGGGTCACAGAGTCACTCCCTGACACATCATCCTTGGGGGCAGCAATATGCAATCTTAGAGCCTCCGAGTGTCCATTCTCCTGACTCTATAAGGTCTAGCGTAAGAATGACACAAACCTAGAAAATGTTTTCTGTACAAAGATGCTCATGGTAGCATTACAAATGACCTAACTGCTCAGGAACATGGTTAAATTAGGAAATGCCCACTTGGACGAAAATTAGGGCTCCCAAAGGACTTATAAAATTTTAAAACATGTACAAATTTTTAGACTATTATGTTGAGGAGAAAAGATAACATTGCACATAGACTATTAGTGCACCTAAGGGGAAAATCTTTGAAGCACATAGAAAACTACACACAGAGGCAAAGAATGCTAATTGTAAGTTATCTCTATTGGAAATGTAAGTGACTCCCCCAACTTTTCTCTATTTCTCCAAATTTCTGCAAAAGTAGGCATTACTTTTCAAATTGGGAAAAAGTTTTCTCTCAAAGTCAATGTTTTATTTGCAGTTATCAAAATGGCAGAATTCCTCCTTCCCCACATTTTCCTGGGCACAAATCCAGAGGACACACCTGATCCCTTGGGGTGGATGGTGGTGGGGGTGAGAGGCCACTGACAGTGCAGTGCTGTGACAGAGCTGACCCCCCACAGACATGAGATGGCACGGTAATGAGGTATTTCTAGTGATCAAAAACCCCACGGATAGCCCTGGGCGGTGTGGCTCAGCTGGCTGGTGCATTGTCCCGTTGACCGGAAGGTTGTGGGTTCGATACCCTGTCAGGGTGTGTATCTCTCTCACATTGATGTTTCTCTCTCTTTCTCTCTCTCTCCCCGACCCCCTTCCTCTCTCTCTAAAAGCAATGAAAAAGTATCCCGCGGAGAGGTAACAACATTTAAAGCCCCCATGGGCTGTACAGCCAGTCCATCCACAACTTCAAAGCCAGGGATGAGGACAGCAAATACTGCGACATGATTCCGGACACAGAGTTCCAGGCTCCGCCGCTCTGCCAATGGTGACAGGCAGCTTATTATCCCAGTCAGTTGGGACTGTCAGACAAAGAAAGCTCTTTCAAGCCGTATCTTTTGTTGACTTTGCAAGTCCAGCCCCTCCATGAAGGCATACAGCGTTCACAACAACAGAGGCACACACCACAGGTGGTCTGTGGGCAGCACACACACAATTCATTAAAGCAAAAACATTCTAGGAACCGGGGAAAACTTCCAGTCAGTAAGCATATGTTCGTCGTTCCCATTAAATCGCCTCTCGGTACAGGCTCACAAACAGACTGATGCAAGAGACAGGAAATCAGGGCACCCAGCACTCGCCCCCTCAAAACAGTCCAGGTGCCTGGTCACTTCAGCCCTGCGGCCAGGAAAAGCAGGAATGCCAGGCCCCACAGCAAGCGCAGCAGTCAGGGGGCATCTTTTTGGTTTGTTTCAGACAAAGACAACACTGCCACGTACCAGCGAGTCACCAGAAACAAGACATGGAGACCAACAGGATCTCAATTCCTGTCGGTCAGCTTATCTTTGAGGTACAGCGTTTGTGCACTCTCAGGGACTCGCCTTCAGGTGCAGATTTTCCTGGTTTTCTGGAGCTTATCCACTGGTCACCTGACACTGAGGCTTCAGGTCCCCAAATGCCCTGCACCAAAACGGTTCCAGGCTGTCGCGGGCAGGAGCCAGGAAAGGGTCGCGGTGGGACAACAGCACTGGTGTTTGAGAACCGTGCTGTTTTTCTGGTCTAAGGAGGAGACCGTCTCCGCTAGAAGCACCTTCTGGCCACCTCAGCGTTCCCACCCACTCAGTACAATAAGGTCCCTGGAGTAAACACCTGCAGAACTCTGGGCCACCTGACAGCACAACTATCACGACAGCTCTCCCAGCAGGCAAGCAGGCGGCTGCCTTCGTTTTCTTAAAAAATCGTTTGAATTTGAGATCTGCTTTAAAATACTAGAGAAAAAAAAATTGTAGGAAGGAACAGATAAAATGAAAACAAAAACAAACAAAAAAAAACGGCAGCCTGTCGACAACTGTTTAAAGATGAAAGTGGTAACACGGGACAGTCATTTGACTGTTCTCTCTACATACACTTGAAATTTTCCATAATATAAAAGGTTAAAGATAAAAACAGTGGGAAAGCCAGCAAAATAAAAGCAAAAAGCATCATCTGAAAACATGCAATGAGAGCCCAACACGAAAAGGTGGTTGTTTTTTGATTTAATAATGGGAACTGGTATCAGGCAAGAGTCTTGTTTAAAAAAAAAAAAGGTTCAGCCATGAGAAAAGAAACCTGGCCTAACTATAAGAATATAAACAAATACTGCTACAGAATAAGCCACTCTATCTATATGGATGCTGATAAGGAGAAAAGCTGTTTTACTTTCAAAAAGGAAAAACAAGGGGTTACTTCACAAGTATAAAAACAGGTGTTATTCCAGCTGAAGGTAAGGATATCAGGAAAAGGTAAAAATATCAGGAGAGGAGAAAATGGCTGAATAGCTACAATTTGTGATCGGTTTCCCGGGTTAACACAGGAAGAAAGGAACCTGCTCGGTGCTCCCCTGGGGCAGCCACAGGGCTCGACTTGACTCCCCTAGTGGGTCAGGCTGAAAATGCACAGCCTTTACACTTAGGGAAACCTGGGTGAGATCACGGGGCACCCGTCGTGGCTCCTGTTTCGTGCTAATCTAATCCTGCCTTTTAACTTGAGACAGAAATGACTCCAAATAGATATTCACATCTTCCCTTGGTCTAAGTTCATGAAGGTAAAACTTTAAACATTTTTATCTGCAATAGAAGTGCTGGCCTCCTTGTATTCCTCGAATACTGCCAAGCGTGCCCCTGCCTCAGGGCCTTTGGCGTTTGCTGTTTCCTCTGCTTAGGTCTTTGATCAAATGTCACCATCTCAGAGAGGTCTTCCTTGACCACCTCCCACCCCCCAGGATTCCCTACTCCTTTCCTGCTTAATTTTTCTCCATGACACTTACCACCTCTGAAGCGTAGTATACTTTATTTTATTTAATGTCTAACTCTAGCCGCTATAAATTTTGTAAGGGCTGGGATTCATCTTTTCTTGTCTGCTATATCCCAAAAATCTAGAACAGTGCCTGGCACTTAGGAGGAGCTCAATATTTTTGTTAGTTTCCTTTCTATTTCTATTCCTGCCCTGCACGGATCTGCATCGTTGATTACTTCTAATAATCCAGCAGCCAGACTCTGTCAACACTCAATCCAGAATCTACCCAGAAACCCCATTCCCTCCACCCAGGCTCTGAGCACTGCTGAAGAAAACTCTACAATCACTCTCGGAGATACCATTGTATGTCTACAGCCAGCTGGGCCCCGTGCCACAGGAGGGACGTTTATCCACTCCCTGGTTGTCTGATCCTCACACCTGGTGTTTCAAACCTTCACTCCTGGCCTCACGGCCCCCTCTTCTCCACTCACGACTCAGCCTCCTGTGGCACAGGGGGCAGAGTGAACCCTCTGAAACTTCCTACCCTTTGCCCTCCAACTGTGCCCAACTCTTCCACTCTTGCCTTCACATCTCTACAAAGGACAATGGTTTCACCTTCAGATTCATAAATATTCCACACTCACCTATCTAAGCCTCGAACGGTACCCTGTCTCCAAGGACCTCCAAGTCCTCCTGGCAGGCTAACTCCTTCCCCTCTGCCCACCGACACACCAAACCTCTGGGCTTCCCTTCCCTCTTTTGCCCATGCTCTCCTTTCTCTCACGGATCCATTTTACATGTACAGTTCAATGAGTATTGAGAAATGAGACCTACAACCACTCTCACAATCAAAATATAGATCATTCCCACCCCCCTGAACATTTCTCACACCCCTTTGGATGCCATATCCCTGACCCTACCCATGCAATCACTGAGAGATTCACTGCATTTGATCTAAAATTTCACAAATGGAATTCACACAGCAGGGTCTCTTTTGCATCTGGCTCCTTTCTTTCTGCATCATGTTTTTGAAATGTACTCATATTGTTTTGTGCATCATATTGTTTTATTTATTTTTTTCTTTTTTTATGGCAAAAGAGTGCTCCACTGTATGGACAGACCACAATTTATCTGTTGACGGCCATTTGGGTATTTCTACTTTTTGATTGGATAAATGTGAATCAAGCTGCTACAAACATTTGTGTGCAAGTCTTTGTTAGGATCTATGTTTTCATTTCTGTTAGGAAAATACCTGGGAGTAGAATGGCTAAGCTGGACTGTTTACACTGGACTCGACAGAAAACTGCCAAACAGTTCTCCAGGGTGGCTGTACTACTTTATCTCTCCACCAGCAATGCACAAGTGTCCCACAGTTTCTACCATGTTGATTTCTGGGCCCTTCCGCTGGAGCCGCTTCTGTAGGCAGGCTTGTGTTTCTAGCACATGCGAGGCAATTCTGATCTAAGCCATCCTAGAAACCACCACTCTGGATCCTCTGTTTTACCTTCCTGCCCTCTGCACCTTTCTCCACTTGTTGCCCTTTGGCCCCTACCCCCAGAATAAGGTCAAAACTGCCACTGTGCAGTTTCAGTGACCAAATCAAACAAACACTCTCGAGTCCTTCTCATTAGGTCTCCACACCACACCTGATAACATTCTCCTGTGGGGCCCAGGACCCAGTCCAATTTCCAGCTGCTTATGGGGTATCTCAGCCCCCCAGTGCCATACCCCCCCAAACCTGCTCCTCCTCTACAGTCCCCCAATGAGCTGGCTGGCCCCCCTTCCACCCAGTCATGCAATCCGGAAACCCAGAGTTGTCCTAGACTCTCTCCTTTTCTTAATTCTGGCCCTCTCCCATTCAATTAGATTCTGAGTTTGTAAGATTGGGCGTATTAACATTCCTCAAAATCTAAGCCTCCTTTACCGCCGCCAAAATCAGGCAGCCACCACTTCTCGCTGGGTCTATACCACAGTCTCCTAATCAGCTCCCAGTCTTGGATCTCTGCCCTTCAGATGTACACTCCACCCACTCCTGCTAGGGCTTGACAACGGCTGACCTGTTCATGTCTTCCCTCCATGTAAATCCTACAATGGTTCCCAAACTTTCTTGGTTTGCAGCACCCTTTAGTGCCTCGGCAATTTCTTCAGAGGGCCCAAGGCCTAAAGAAATACCTAGTGGTTCCATGTATTAAGCAGCTAGCTCCAAACAACTTTAGGGCCTAGCAACTTAAAAGCCACATAAAAAAAGTAATACATGTAAGTTGAAAGAAAAACATCTATTTCATTCTTAACCATAATTACTTACTAATGAGATGAGTGTAATTGTTGGGAGATGCACATATTCCAAATCTCACGAT
Organism: Anoura caudifer; assembly: GCA_004027475.1. Classification (NCBI taxonomy): domain Eukaryota; kingdom Metazoa; phylum Chordata; class Mammalia; order Chiroptera; family Phyllostomidae; genus Anoura; species Anoura caudifer. The sequence goes on from PVKU01000959.1 coordinate 136,593, forward strand.
CTGATTAGACACCATCACCCTCCTTACTGCTCCACACTGATGTTCACATGGCATTTGAGTCTATTACAGTGACTGCAGAAACTCAGCTTGACAAAGAAACATCACTGAAAGGACAAGCAGCCGCATCTCACGTTGAAACCATGAGCTACCTCGAGCACAGCGTCTGGCACTCACGGAGCATTGCTGTGTTTCCCAAAAATTTAAAGCAAGTTGCAGTATCTGAGTTCCTCGTGGCACTGGGGCCCCTCAGCATGGTTTGGGAACCACAGACATAAATGTTCAAGGCTCTGCACAACTGGGGCCCAATCAATCCTTTTCCATGATTAACTTCCCATCACCTCTCTTCCCCAAGTTGCCCCCACACTTTCATGTGGGTGTCTGTGCTCACTGTCACCTGTCCCATCTCCATTAGTCTAAATCCGGGTTGCCCTTCAGGGTGCTATCTTGTCCAGAAAATCAGAAACTGACCACCCACTGCACTTGGTACATTCCCATGATGCACTTACCACATTTCTCAAGGGACAGGTACTCAATTGTAGGTGGCCTCTCAGGTTCTCAAATATTTGGGAACTAGATTGAATTTTAGGCACTTGGGATATCAAGGACCATCTATTTTGTCTATTGCGAGCATCTACACAGAAAAATACATGAAGCTGATTACGTACAGTTTAATGAATAATCAGAGTGAACTGAGTGACTCCCGCCCAGGTTTTGCGCCCCTCACAAGTAGCAGACAATGCTGTCTGCAGAATGAAAGAAAGACATTCAATGGTGTATGCAGACTACAGTCATTCAAATGAGCTATTTTTTTAAAAAATAAAAAGGACTTTTCCGCATAGAGACCTACATGACAAAAGATAAAAAGAGCTGCCCAGGCATAGTTCTGTTTGTTCACTCACATTTAAAAATTATTTTAATTTATGGGGGAAAAATGATATGGCCTTAAAAAAATCCTCACCTGAGGATACGTTTATTGATTTTAGGGAGAGAGGAAGGGAAAGACAGAGAGAGAAACATGAATCAGTTGCCCTCCTGTAGGTGCCTCGACCGGGGATGGAACCCACAGCCTAGGTATGTGTCCTGACGGAGGATCAAACTCGCAACCTTTTGGTACACAGGCTGAGCCTCCAACCGGGTGAGCCACCTGGCCAGGGGACAGACAAAACTGATACAACCTTTGTCTCAAAATAGTGGAGGCAGGGGAAGGGGACTGCGAGTCATCGCTGAAGCTGCGTGCCGATGCGTGAGGGTTTCACGACACTATTCTCTTTACTTTTCTGGATGTGGAAGTTTTTCTAAAATGAAAAGTTAAAAAAAAAGAAGCTTAAAAAAGGAAAGCCTTTCCAACAGGCTTAACAGACAGGTGTGTTCTTCCTGCTCTCACCTGTCATGTGACACTGGACAGACGGACCCCATCATCCCACAGGGTTTGGAGCGACTGAAGGGAAGCCCACTGGAAGAGCATGTAGGGCCCTGCCAGTGCCATTTTGGGCTCCCCTACACGCAGGCTTATCACACGGGTGAGGGTCTGGGGAATGCGGGGGTGGTAAGTCGGCCAAACAGAAAACTGTCTTAGATGAAGTCAACCACAATTTAAATAATTGTTTCAAACCGGAGGTCGGGACTGATGGCCTGTCTCTGGAGGCAGTTTTGGGTGGACTTTTTCCACACAGGAAGGAATAAGATCCCTTTGATTACAGAAGCCACAAGAACAGGCTGCCCATCTGACTGGAACTCAAGGAGCCTCACAAGATCATTATCTTCTCTTCCCCAGATGAGCACTGATACTTCTGGAACACTGGCTTCTCCAGCGGAATCCAGATGAGCACTGGCTGGACCACCCTGCTCTTTCTTCTAACATAAAACCACCTACGGACCCCTACACACCCGATGTTTAAAACCAGCTTCTTCCCCAACTCCAAGACTTCTCCAGGGTCAACTAAGATGTCAGACACAGGCAGAAACTTCCAAATGGGCCCCCTCGAAGTGCACCTCTAGCAGGGATCTGAGATGTTCTGAGTTGGTCCTTATGAAAGGCATTGCAGGACCGAGAGACCACAAGTGAAGTCCCAACTGCTCTGTGCTCCATGCAACCCACCCCCAAGCCAAATATGCGAGAGCCTCGCCTTTCCCCCTCCCGGTGTTGAGATTTACCACCCACACCCACACATGCCAGCATCTACTCTCAGCTTGGTTCTCTGTTCCATGCTGTGCGGGGTAAAGAAAGGAGCTTAGAACACTGGTAGACACGAAACAGTATAAAATGAATGGCTGAAACACGTGGTCCATGCCACAGGCATCCCGGGATCTTCTGGGTGAGAGAAATCGGTGGGGGCTGGTGTGTTCTCAGGGGAGAAAGGCGCCATACAGAAGGTTGGCCCAGAGTGTGGGGACGACGAGACAACACGAGTGAAGAACCACCACCCCCTTTGTGGGAACAAGGATGCAGGCTTGGCAAGTGTGACATGTTCCTTCTGAACACAAATAAGGCTGGACAGGAGGCAGGGAGACCGTGGAGAGGAAAGTCGTGAGGACTCTGTGACATGGGATGGTGGGCACTGACCAGGAACTGACTGTAGGCTTCTGGGAAAAAGAGAGGAGTGACAGAGTCCTCTGAACAAAGGTTAGACAAACAGATAGTAGGGTTCTAAGCCAACGAGAAAAAGAAGGAGTCATAAAGGGTAGTGAGGGAGGGGCCTCAATCACCCCAGTAAGAATGGCCCGAGCCAGAGTGGGGCGTGGGGTGGGGGACAAGGGAGGGTGGTCAGGAACTAAAAAGGTGAGGAAAAATATCAACAAAACTAAGTCCTGGTCAGAGAAAATGGAGTGAAAGAAAAAAATGAGTTAAAGAAGGCTTGGAGATTTCAATCCTAGCGGACAGTGAAACTAGATTGGCTGGTCTGACCACCGTAAACAACTGCCATTTATTTCCTCAAGAAAATGCTTACGGTTCTTTTCTTAGAAAACTTATTGGTAGAAACAAGGTCTTTCACCGTCCCTTAATTCAAAACTCAAGTCTCCCAAATATGTTTCGTGCGTTCAAGTGAACCCATTAGGGAATAAATTCTCCCCAATGGCAGCTCATTCCAGAGAAAGGTGCTTTTGGAGGCTGCACGCTACACTCCCATTAATGTTGTTAGGTCTGAACTGCAGCGTAGAAAGTCTCAAATGTTTCTCAAAGTTCAGCCTGCACGAGGACAGCATTTTGACCTAGACATCCATTCAAAAGCTCCTCAAAGTCCACACCATCAGAACTGGGCGAGGCTGTAACTAACAGGTTTACTTGCAGGTCAGCTCTGCAAGTCACCAAGTGTCATATGTGGCAAAGACAACCATGGCGAGATACCAAAGTAATCTGAAAAACTGCCCATACCAAAGGCAGTCGAATTCTACTAGGCTCTAATTCATCTTCACCTTGGCAGAAGTAACTCGGACCTAAAGACACACTGTGAATGCTAGAACCAACTGTGAAGGAACTAAAGGTGGAGGATAAGCTATTCGCTACTATGACTTATGACCAAATATCTCTCAGGATGTCATAACATCACAGAATTCATTCTTGAACGATGGGAGTGCCATCAAACCTTGCACAGCACCTCAGGATGAACAGAAGGATATATAAGTCACAGCCAAGAAAGGCATTTTATTCATGTACTTCAACATTCACAAATGAGTTCTGCTACATGTCAGGTAAGGCAGCAAAGAATACCCACGGGAGCTGAAATCCATGCCACCATGTGTGGTATCTGCTGCCTGAGACCGGCCCCTGCTGCCTGAGACCCCACACTGGGAGCTGTATTGCTCTGAAGCAAATCCCAAGCACGAGGGAGAGATGGGACTGGGGCTACAGATGAGACTGGACATGGCTAGTGCTTGCCGAAGCTGAGCCATGGGTCCATGAGGGTCTGCTATGTAAGTATCTCTGTGTCTGCATGTTTAGAATCTTCCATGATAAATAGTAAAATGCACGCACACACACAGAACACATTTCCAAGATCTTCAAAAGCAGAAACTGGTCCTTTCATGTCCCTTCTCACGAAACTTAACTTTCAGTCCTCCAAGACAATGGAGAACAAATAACCACTTTTCTTGCGCTGAAGCAATGAAGTAGAAAGGTAGTGATGCATATCTTAAGCCTAGAGAATGCCTTAAGAGAACACAGATTAGGACCATTAGCAAAATGTCAACCCTTTTCATAGCTGCCCCTCTTGTGTTTCCATCACAGCCCTGCCCTGCAGAACCCCGCCTCTTCCACGGAAACATGTGCACGGCCTGAAGGACAGGAAAGAAAGCCTCCCGAAAACAGATGCAAAAGCCACCTGAAACTCCAGATCAGAAACTGACACTGGAAACTAATGTGACAGTGGTATGAGTGACAGACATATCCTGAGGTGGCAAAGTCTCATCTCTTTTTCAGGGCTCCTGGCAGATGTCTAGTGAGAAGGGTTCTGGGACCTGAGTTGGCATCAGGTGCCCCAGACATTTACCAAGCACCCCTGGCTGTCTGGAAACCCCACCTTCAAGGACTGAGAAATTCTGCAGGAAGACAAATGTAAACAAAAATTCACAACACCAGCAGGAAGTGCCTCCAGAACCACAAGCAGGAAGGGGCTCACCCTACTTGAGGAGTCAAGGAAGGAACCTGGGGAGGGGGTCTCAGCAGATGACTCGGAGCCTGCCCAGCAGTGCAGGCTGCTGGTGCAGAGGTAGCAGAAGCCCAGGCCCGATGTCTCTGAGGTCTAGAGAGCTGCTGTGGCTGCAACAAGGGGCACCTCCAGGAAGAACAGGGAGTTGTGGCTGGAGAGGTGGGCAAGGGAGGATTCTGAAGGGCCTCGCGTGCACACCGAGGAGCTCACACTTGGCCCTCTGGGCCAGTGCCCCCCAAACTCAGTGATGAAGGATCAGCTGTGTGATATCTGGGTGATATCCACAACCCATCTGGGTGATATCCTCCCTCTTGAATGTCTCTCCTTGTGGACAGGTAACACAGGTAGGCAGATCGCACTTGGAGTAGCCCTGCTACAGTCGACAGCAAGCCTATTTCAGCAGGGGACGTTTGATCAGTCTTTGCAGAGGGCATTTACAGGGCATGTGTGACATCAGCATGGTGGATGAATGGGAGGGTAAGACAGGCGGCAGGGACCACAGTCAGGAGGCTGTGGCATGAATCTGGGAAGTGAATGGGGAGCCTGGCCAGAGGGACGAGGAGGAGCTGGACTTGGGAGACACTTCTTCAGTCTACGTGGCAGGACTCAGTGCCCAAGTGGCAGAGCGTCACTCTATTTTCCAGACTGGGTAGGCCATGCTGTCGGCCCCGGGAGAAACCATGGCAAAGGGCACACAGTAAGGGAGGGAAACTCATGCTGGAAGAAGATTTTCCTCAAATTTGAAATAAATTTTGTTCTGAGCCTTCCCTTTGAGAATCTCAAATATGAACCCTTCATTGGACATCTCAGGGGTCTGGCCTCACCTGGTTGGGAAAGCAGCCATGTTGCACAGTTAGCATATTTTTATGATTAGTAAAGTACGGTTCTAAATTACTCTAAATTAGTAAAGTATGGCTCTAATCCAGTCCTCCGTGCTATGGAGGGGATGGGAGTAGCGTTGCTAAAACATTACCTGCAGTTTGATGAGGATTAGAGTGTCAAAAATCAGCATTAACTACTATTTCAAGTTGAGTGTAAGAAGCCATAACCGGTGTTGGCAATAACAAAGAAAGTCCTGTTGACCCCAGCGAGCCAAAACAACCTTTGTAAAACAAACCTAACAGAAAGCACAATAGCAACATTTTCAGTTTGCATTTGGGCTGAAAGTGCAGAAATAAAACATACTCAACCATCTTCACTGGCAAAATGTCAGAGATAGACAGACACAATGTTTACAGTTACAAAATCAGCAGAAAGGTCACTCCTAAATTAAACTGTCAGAATTCAAATAAGTTTCTGAAAATAAATAAAACTCATTTTCTGTGCTAGGTACGGTTTGCCACGATGGTGTATCAAACCTCCGTTTCTGGGAACAGCAACACATGTTTGGGTGAGGAACAAAAGCACCTGCCAAAACCATTCTGCAGAAAAAAAAAACACTCCCAGTTTGTTGGCCCCTGAAATGAGCAAACAGTTAGGAAACCATGACATGGAGCGACGGGTGTATATGCTGCAGAACCACGGTTTGATGAGTTAAAGGTGTCTGTCTGCATCGGCAAGTTTTGACATAGGCCCAAGTCCACAGCCTGCCTTGCCTGAACAGAAGCAGCAGCCTCCACCTAGTCTCCTGCTCCTCCCAGCTCCTCCCGGTTCCACCTCAATGCAGCACCTGCTGATCCTGTAGAGCAGAGGCTGGGCACCTTAGTCAGCTCTGGCTGCCATAACAAAGCAGCATAGCCTGGGTGGCTTAAACAACAAGTAGTTATTTCTCACAGTTCTGCAGCCTAGAAGTCGAAGACCAGGTGTCAGCGTGGTTGGGTTCTCGAGACAGCCCTCTCCCTGGCTTGCATGGCCGAGTCCCCGCTGTGTTCTCACATGGTGCACAGCACAAGAGCTCTGGTCTCTTCTTCTCAGACGGGCACTAATCCCATCATGGGGGTCCCTCCCTCAAGAACTCATCTAAACCAAATAGCTTCCCAAAGGCTCCACCTCCAAATATACCACTGTATGGGGGGATGAGGCTTCCACATTGGGGTGGGGTGGGGCACAAACACCTCATTAACACCAGGGCACGTTGCTCCTTTTTGAAGCCAGTGGCTTCAAAAATGCCAATCCCTCACACCAGCCACCAGGAGCTACACCAGGTCTTCACAGGGAGGCAGGTCACTGATGGCCTGGCAGTCCTCAGGAAGTCTGCCAGGGCATTTCCTGGTGGTCACAGGAACTGAGTGAGGGGGGCGACAGGGCACTAACCTGGGGAGTGGGGGTGCAGGCAGGAAAGCCAGGTAGTCCTGCCCAGCTAAAGATCGCCCTGTATCTGCAGGCAGCTCTGAGGTTCTGCCACTTACATGGGCCAAAAACTTTTAGTAATTAACTGAGCCTACAACCTAAGTGCTTTACATAAAAACACAAAAGCACTTTTCTGCATAATTTTATACAACTGAATCTTCTCAGAACGTGACCACTGTCTACGCCAGGTAAGGCTGTGCCTTTGCTGGGAACGGTATCAGGAATTGCTCCCCATCCTGGAAATCCAGCCGGCAGAGGTGTCTGTGTCCCAGCCTGCCCTTCTGCCCGTCCACATTGCCAGGCCCCGTGCTTGCCCGTAAGGACAGTGTCAGTGGACACCAGTACGAGTCTGAACATTTACGTGCTAAATTACCTATGTGCGACTAAAAACTACTTGCCTAACATTTCAGATTAGCAACTGAGCCAAATATTTATTTCTTTTTAAAACTGTGGGTGTATGTAGGTTAGCGACCAAATCTCATAATCTCATTTCAGGACAGCAATGGGGGCATTTTTATCTTAAACATTACATAAGAGCAACACTGTGTCCCTGTGTGACTGGCCCTCTGCCAGGCCCAGCACACACCCACCTGTGTCCCTGCAGGGCCTTTAGCCTAAAGACTTCCTTCCTTCCTTGATTCTTGCCCAAGTGATGCCTTCTCGGTGGGGCTGCCCCTGTTTAAATCTGCAGCCCCATCTTAGCCCCCCCTCCCCGGCAACCTGGCACCCCCACTCAACTTCCCTGTTTTTCTTGATAACTCTCAGCATCACTATGCCATTTATTCCCTTATCTGTTTCCCCATTAGAATAAAAGTTCTACGAAGGAAAGGACTTGCCTGTTTCCTTCACTAGTATCCTCAGGGCCTAGAACAGTATCTGGATACTTTTATAATCTATTTGGTATTAATGGTTTACAAATATCAAATCTGAAATCTCTAGTTATAATTCCAAGACTAAAACTGACTGACAGCTTGGGGGCTCCACACATTTCCACCTTTAATCTTTGCACAGATACACACATATTGAGGTCATTGATAGCCAGGCTGCATTTCACTAAAATAAGCCAGTTTATTCTCAGAAAATCAATGAAATTTAGAATGTATTGAATATTACTTGAAATAATTAGAATTTGATTGCATTTCTCTAACTCTTCCTTTAAGTATCTTTTAACTCCTCGCCAGGCCTCCTCCCAACTGAAATCCATTCCCCCCACCAAGGCTCGGCTCCGACACCCCACCTTCCTGAAGCCTTTCCTGCCCCCACCCCTGCCCCAGCGGTTCCTGGGGGACCTCCCTGACGCAGTGACAACATGCTCCGAGTTGAAGTTCTGTGTACTTATCATTTCTCCCTCCCAGACTGTGTGCCCCTTGAGGGCAAGGACTATCTTTTTCTTCTTTGGGTCCACTCAATATCTTTTGCAGACTAGCTTCTGCAAACACGTGTTATGTAAAAAAGAGGCAAATGCTTTAAGCTCTAAGCTACTGGACAGAACATTTCTTCTTATGTTCCACTGATTCTTATGTTTGGCCAAGTAACAAACAAGACAGGACACAGGTTTGCTGGATATAGCTGAGGGTACTTCTAGAAACTAAGGCTTGGAAATAATTTAAAACAATACAGACAGGGAAAAGCAGAGCAGAGGAATGGAGTGGCCTGGGGCAAAAATGCCCTGCCTGGGAATGCCGAAACTGAGGGACCAGCCCTCACACAACAGTGAAAATGCGTATTGCAATCCTTTTGTGCCTTGTTGGTTTCCATCTTTGGACAAAATCAGAAGTCACAAGATTTAAACAACTCTGTTTTTGTTTTAAAAGACATTAAAAGGCTTAAGCATGAAAGAGAGAGAGTACAGATAACATTCTGTAACGCAACGACAAAACCCAGCTCTACCCTCTTCTTGTGGCCACTGACTCCAGAGAACTGGTTCTTTCTGTGGCTTGAAGTTCTTGCTGTTCCCGGCAGGGCCCAAACCAGAGAGGCGGGGCAGTCTCTGGGACCCCAGCTGCCATCATCCACGGATGCTAACTGGGTTTGCTGATGAACTGACAGGATGCCATGTGGGTATCTGACATAGGCCCATATTTTCCCATCTAAAATACTATTTTGGAACATTTTATTAAGGAAGGAAAAACACTTGCTTTGCTCTTGAAAATAATGAGTCACAGATTAGTGATGGAAGAGAACATGCTGGTCAAACCCTCATCTAGGGCCAAATGAGAATCATTACTGGACAGAATAATAGAGACAACACAGAATGTAAGGTATTCGCCGAGGAAGAACGAGAGTGAGCCACAAGTAGGGCAAGCAAAAGTTTATTGGGAGCGCTTCCAGGCGAAGTTCCCTAGTCCAGCAGGACGCGGGCCAGGGAAGTCGCATCCCTTTGTTCTTGGGAAGGAGTTTTGTAGGAAAAAAAACATGGGTGAGGGTCGTGTGGTGATCAGCGATGGGTGAGTAAGGGGTGATGCAGGTGGGTTGAGGTGTTACGTGACTTTTTGGGGGAAGTTTGGCTTCCGGTTTCAGCTTCTTCGCACGGGAACTGGCACAGCCTCCTTTGTCTTCCCCGCCAACCTTACACAGAACACCCCAAATCCTGGGATTTGATTGGCTTTACCTGGGAAAATGCCTTTGGAAATTGAATACAACTTCCCAGCTGTAGGACCCACTCTGCTATCATCAGGAAGGCCAGACCATCAGATGGAAGTGTGGGAGATTACTAAATGAGAAACAAGCTCCATCTTTTACCTCCTTCCATGTAAAGAACCAGTAAAGTGGCTAACTTGGATGCATGTCAAATCTTACAGCCCTCAATTACTGCAGCCTCTATAAAAACAAATGAGTCAATTGAGGTTAGAGAAGATAGCTTCTTATAATTATGATTACAAGATTGTAATTGTTAGAGCTTAACAAAAAATTTAATGCAGCATGTCTTTTGCAAAGACCAAACCAGAACTATTAATAGTAATGCCTAGAGCCATTTAAACATAAAATCTGGTAAATGGTGATGGAAGGAGATTTGACTTGGGGTGGTGAACACATAATGCAATACTCAGATGATGTAGGATAGAACTGTGCACCTGAAGCCTATATAATTTTATTAATCAATATCACCCTAATAAATTCAATTTAAAAAAAAAAGGAGTGCCTCTTCAGCTCATGCACTTAGTAGATAATCACAATTCAAACTGCAAACACACCTTTGTGCCCTGTCCTCTCCTTGATTCCATTATCCCTTTTTATTTTATTAAATAACATCAAACCACTTTTCTCTTTTTCTGGAATATGTTTCCTTGGAAGCAGCTGAGCAAACATCCGGGACACCCAGGACCAAATCCAACTTACCTTCTTTTAAAGTCCATTTGATCGAGCCTGTCCTCTTGCTGACAGCATGCAAACTCCCGTCCAGGGTCGACACAAACAACAATGTCTCGGGAAGCGTCACTGTGCTGGGACTTCCAAAACTCTGCAATGAGACAGGGAAGAACCTTCACAGTCAATGAGATTCTCCGCCTTGGGCATGTACCACCACAGATTCCTCCCCGCCCCAGAAAGTTCCTAAAATCCACCACCTTAGAGAGGAAGAAACTGAGGCTGGACAGCCAAAGTTCCCCTCAGGGGCACCTGTTTAGAAAACCACTGAGTCACACTAGAACCCAGGTTGCCTTATTCTAAGTGGCAGTCCTCCCTGCAGATAGACAAGCTTACGACCCAACACGACAAGGACAGGGACTTTGAAATAATCCACTGAAACAGAGGTGGAAAGTACGCTCGGCTCACTGACTTCCTCCTCTTCCTTATATTTCACTTTCTAAAACCAGGCCATCTTGCAAGACTCTAAGATAAGGACGAATGCCAACACACCTGCACACACCCATGCACACTTATGAAATTTTAAAGGGCAAAGAATTAGAGGAAAATATTTAAAGCAAAATAGGAAAAACAGCTCTTGTTCTAGAATGAGTTTATATATAAATAAAACACCAAGATGTTTTTTATAACATGTCTTCAAAAGAGACATGTTATAAAAGAAAATGTATAAATTACATCCAAATTACCCCTCACTTATACTCAAAATACAATTTAAATCAAAATGTATTTTTATGTTCAATATGTCCAAAAAAGGTTTTTTAAGAAAATAGCCAAAGGTAATGAAATTCACTTTCTTATCTGTCGCTGGTGGCAATGAAAATTGTAAGTCAGTGTAGTCTTTCTGGAAAGAACAAAAATGCTCATATTTTTGGTCCTGTAATTACACTTCTATATCCTAAAGAAATTATTCCAGATACTGAAAAAGTTCTGTGTACAATGATACTCATTACATCCCATTTATTAAAAAAAACAAAACAAACACTAGAAAGACCTGAATTTCTAATAATATCTAAATGGCTGAAATAAATTATAATATATACACTCAATGAAACATTATGTAATCATTAAAACAGCATGTGAAAAAAATCAACAATATAGAAAAATGCTTCCATACATTATCACATTAAAAATATAGAATACAAAATTTAATGTACACTAGTTATAATCATATTGGACAATTTTTTTAATTTTTGGTCCGCCTGTCCTCCAGCTTTGCAGGCATTAACTGTGTCCTCCTCCACAGAGTCTGTGGGAGCAGCTGTGTGCGTGCACGCGTGTGTGAGCACAAGAGCACACACAAGCAGGTGATAACTGTAAGGTTTCCTGTAAGGTTTCCTAGGAACACGCTTTTGAGGTTTGCACCCATTCAGCAATGCCACCTTGTAATGAGATTGTCTCTTCCTTTGTCACTATACTGTCCCATAAGTTAACCGTTCCTGTGGGTGTTGAATTAAAAACTGGCCAACTTGCTAATAGCGAGACAGTTTGAACTTTGGCAGAAATGCTATTGTAAAAATATGGCTGGCTTTTGGCACTCAATCTAAAAGATTGGGGAGTTACTTGTGCATGGGAGTCTGACCCCAAAATGCCTGGTCACTGTCGTAAGGGCCAGGATGAGGCCCAGTTAATCCCTTAAAAGGGAAAGCCCAGGGGCTCGTCCCAGGACCGTCTGAGGTGGCAGGACAAACACTCCAGTCCCTGCGCTCCTTTTCTACGGTGGAGACCCATGGGCAGAGGGGGTGATGCAGCTGCCAGAACCTGGCTCACCCCATCTCCTCGTGTGCCTGGCCTGCAGGTGGAGAAGATCCCCCCTTTACTTTGTCCAGAGCCAGGGCCCACTCACCTGGAGTGGGAGAAACAATAGCAAGCTTTATGGCTGCCTGCTAAGTGTATTCTCTGGGTAAAGCCTTAAACCTGAGGAGGAAGAATCTGCTTTTAATTCCACTTTGGGGCCTAGGAAATCAGTTTTAGATAGACTGGCTGGGAAAACAGAGGCCTCAGAGAGGGTGCCTGCCCCTCCCGGGAACCCAGAGATTATGCACACCAACTGTCTGGGGGTGGTTAAAATTGTTTCAGGGTATAGATGGTGACAACCCTCACCTGGACCTGCTCACACCTGAACCAGAGGTGTGCACACTGCCCGCAGCATCTGGCCTGGAGAACACTGGCCATGACAAGACCACTGAGGCTGCAGCTGACCCAGACGTAGGGCTGTCTCCCCTTGAGAAGAGGATGAGTTTGCAGCTTGATGGGGGATGGTGGGATTATGTTAGGTACGGACAGTTTGGAGATGGAATAAATGAAAAGGGAGGACCAAGAGATGAAAATCCTTGCCGAGCCCTGCTCCACCTATCAAATCGCTACCCCAGCAACTGCCGTTTTGTACAGTAAGTCTCAGGATCACGCAAGAATTGGGATGAACTCTCTGGATGGACGAAGGGGTAAGAAATTGAACTTGGGAGATTTCTGTGAATATGTTTTCCTCCACGTGGCAAACAACTGGGCAACAGAAAAAGACAAAGGCAGAAATAGAGAAAGAAGCCTGAGAAGAAACACAGCTGAGAGACTGGGAGATGGTGGCCCGGCTTCCACTGGTCCTCATGCCTTGCCAAGATCCTGTCCTTGGGCTCAGAGATAACCAATCTTCCAAATAAATTCTCCTCTTCGCTCAGGTCTGTCAGAGCTAGGTTTCTGTCACCCACAGCCTGTGCAGTCCATACACATACACACAGACACACACACACACACACACACACACACACACACAGCAAATGTAAATGTATACATATAGGAAAAAAGATGAAAAATATTGTAAGATGATAGTTCTAGGTTTCTTCTCCTCTATTTTCTAAATTTTCTATGACAGAATCATATAATCTGCAATGAGCTTTTCAGAAGATAGAAAGGAGATGGACAAGTTAGTGGGCGGGAGAGAAGCTGGCATTTAAAGGAGCTTCAGTGAGCTCCCAAGTGCCAGGGGAAGTGCTTTCTGTCTCAGGGTGTTAGGTACCTCGACCACCTGGGATCCTTAGTACCCACCAAACAAGGAACTGAAGTTCAGAAACACAGAGGTCTCCTGGTAAGACAGTGTGCTTCCCAGAGTAGAAGAGTTTTGCTGTTGTTGTTAAAGCCTACAGTCCAATGGTAATGAACTAAATGGCGAGTACATCTAGCACAGTATTAATATTAAAAAGGGCTGATAGTTAATAAAATGTATCAGTGCTGCTTCATTTCTGGTGTAGAAACTAAAGCCAGCTGCCTGTCTGAGCAGCCTGGAAACCACAGGAAGAGCAATTGTCTATGGTTGGTTGGCAAATTGAAATGAAACACTAATCACCTAACACAGTTTTTAAATATCTCGAAAATACCACGTTGGGCTAGACATTGAATTCAGCAGCTGAGAGCGCTTGACAGTTAATCACAACATCCACAATGACGTCAGAAACCCTATCACAACCAACAGATTTTTCCCTTCTTTGAAGGCTCTCAGCTGTTTCAACTTAGAATGGCCGGGGAGCCACGGTGAACAGTTTCATTCTCTCAGGAGGCAAATTAATATTGCAAAATTTCTGGCTCTTTACCCCTGGTATTTTTTAAAGCATGCAAATGCCTGCCTTCAAATACAGTTGCTAAAACTAACACCAGTTAAGTTTCGATATGCCTTTTGCAGCACTGAGCACAGCTCTCAGCTGAGAGCTGTGTGTACCTGAACATCGAAAAACATGCTTCACGGTAATGAACTTGCACATTCCCTTCACTCAGCCGCCTCAGTTGTCACTGCTCCCTTTTCTCTGCAACAGACGGAATGGCAATAGGCCCCACCACTTATGCACACTACTTTCCAGGGAGCCCGAAAATGGAAAGAAAATGCTGATTCTGCAGATGTACTTCAAGTTGACTACCTGGAATCTGACCCATTTTTCAAACTAGTGGGATAAATATTCCTGGCTTCAATGGTGACATCCAAGAAGTAGTCACAGTTAATACCGTAGAGGGTAAGAACGGCAGTGGCGGGTAATCTGTTCTAGCCTGAAACTAGACACCCATTAGCTAATTGGTTTTTGTGGAAGCCTGACATTCGTCATCTCACACACAGTGACCCCAAGATAATTCTGGAAACGCCCAGCCTGAGGCCCATGATGTTGGCAATTCAAGGGCAGATGATGCCGGGGAGGTGGCTGCTGGTCCACCCAGCTTATTTCCCGTGGGTTGACGGAGTGGAAAAGCAGTCCTCCCTGCAGGCCTGCTCATCCGGGACTTCAGCAAGAGCCTCCCTCCCGTGAAAACAAATGCCACTCGGGGCTGCATCCTCACGTGCCATGTTCTGACTATACGGCAGTGTTTCACAGGTTCAGCAACCACACCAGTTCATAAAATGCCCCACTCACTTTGCCTTCACTGCGAAGACCTGGAAACAACTCGCAACTGGTTCACGTAGATGATTAAAAGGTGGGCTGTTGCATTTTCTAACATCCCAAACTCAGCTGTTAGTTGCTCTTGCATTAACTAACTCAAACCCTCATATTTTAGGAAGAAAAAAATCTTTTCTAAAACAAGTTCTGAAATAATCTTGTTTAGAAAATCTTCAGTAAAGAGAACGATGGACACAGGGAACAAGGTATGTTTAAGCAGCACAAAAACAAATGAAACAGCCTGTAACAAAAACCCACCCATTTCTAACCAACACCTGGGGCTGGTCAGGCCAGGAGGTGGCTCACCAGTGGCAGAAGGAAACCACCAGCAAAGCCCCAGGGCTTGGTTTCACTGCCACAGGTGACTGAAGCTGACTGCTAATTTCCACTCACCCTCTGCCCCTCGAGGAAGAACAGAGGCACACGGCCAGCTCCTCTGAGATTCAGGACACACGAAAGGCCAGCGCTTCTCATTAGGGTTCTCAGAAACGCTGCATGTTCCAAAGAAATGCTAAATCTTAATTTTCAGACTCACATTTCAACAAACAGTTCACAGGCTAATTGAACACCTAGTAACAAGGGTCAGAAGTAAAGTTAACAAAAATAGCACAGCCCTGGATGGTGTGGCTCAGTTGGTTGGAGCATCGTCCTATAACTGAAAGGTTGTGGGTTTGACTCCCAATCAGGGCACGTGCCTAGGTTGCAGGTTTGATCCCCGGTCTGAGTGCATACGATGCCCAGTCCAGGTGTGTAAAGCAGGCAACCAATTGATGTTTCTCTCTCTCCCTCTTCCCCTGTTTTTAAAAGCAATGAAAAAAAAAATGTCCTCAGTTGAAGATTAAAAGAAAAAAAAAAGCACAGAACTTTCATCTCGAAGTCAGTGGGAAGAAGTGGTGCCATGCACACGTCTCCTACTCAGCTTTCTAGAGGGATCTGTGCCTGGTGAGTGCTGTAGTATCGGTTCTCTTTACAAAACTGGTGCACGCTCCCCCCACAGACAGGCTTGCACACACACAGAGAGGGCCACCCCTGGGAACGGGAGAGCACACACTGCTCAGGCGGCGTGCAGACCGATCGGGTCAAACCCATCACACAGCTCCATTTGTAAGACAGCACTGCAGTGCCAGTTTAGCAGAACAAGTAGAAACTATAAAAAGTTAAAATAAAATCTTTTCTGTGACTCTTCTCCCCTTCCTACCCCTACTCCAACAGACCACCGTTTTTCTATAATAACATTAGAATACAATAATCTGGCTGATAAAATGGTTGTGGGGTTTTTTTTTTGTGTGTGTGTGGTTTTTTTTTTTTTTTCATTTTAGGGATACTGCATTGATTTCCAGGATTTGGTTTGTTCTTGTTTTTTTAAAAATATTTCCTCTACGTTCACTGGATTATTGTTATACTGCATAATCCTAACTTTAGTTTTATTTATTTAAGGTTAAGAAAGCAATTCTCAAACTAAGGCAGAAGTCCATCAAGGATATTGGCATGTTTCCACAGAGTACCTGTCATTGCACAACGCAGTGCGCACCTAAATTCCTGGAACCTACAACCTGCCACCAACACCCAGCCTGCGCCTGCCGCGCAGTGGCTCCTCGCCAGGGCCCAAACCCACCGGACAGCCGGTCACAGAGGTAAAGCGCAGCTAAAGTGACTCCAAGTTCATTTTGTTAACAAATACTACACATTATGGTGTTTCAGGTAAGACCTAAAACAGGCAGGCAAGTGAGGGAAGGCTTACATAAGAACTATTTCCAAGAAATTATGTTTTTACTGCGTAGAACACAAGAAATCTTAAGAGGAATTAAAGCTGCATGTCACCAAATGTGCGATAATAGATTTCAAATGGATTAGAGCGTGCTAAGGAAGCAGAGCCTGTAATTATTAACTTCGCAGTAATGCTCGGAAGTGAGAAGGGCACTGTTCTGCTGGCTTTAATTAGTGAAAGCCACAGGACGGATGAGCTGACTTTAAGACACGCAAGTAAAACATTTTCTGGTGTGCGGCATTGGGATATGGGGCTCTAGGGCTACTCTCTCTCTCTCTCACACACACACACCCACTTGTGCAGTAGTATGTCAATTCAGCAGGCAGTACCTCAAAATAGCATTCGTAATATAGTCCTTGGCAGGCACTAAATGATATTCAGAAAAAGGAAATGTGTGTCTATACTTCTTCTATTTGCAGCAGTAGTATCTACTTCAGATTATAAACCCCAACAAAGCCTGGCTATTTGCAAATCTGGCTGCTTTACAAAAGTGGCCAGCAGAGTACTGTCATTCTAATGCCATCTGATCACATACATGGTAGAAGACTGTGCCCAGCGATGGCCCCAAAGCCATCTAGGAGTCACCAAAGCAGCTAGGACTAAAATCAGTGCCCAGTACTGACTTCAGTAACCAGTAATCAGTAATTTGGCATTTTAGTAAATGCCAGCACATGCCCATCACCTAACGGTCTCCTGTTGAAAAACAGAACCCACATGAGTACGAGCCTCATACTGATCAGAAGACTGGGCTAAACAGACAGCTCCCTAAGGCCTGCTTTTGACGGTTTCTTACGCAAAGGCCTGATTAGACAGATACAAAAAAGATTTTTATTCTAATCAAACCCTGCTCCCCAATCCTGAACTCATTTACACACTGGATCCAACAGTAAAGTCCCCTCTTCCAATTACGGAGATGTCCCTATAGCCATCGGTATGTAACAGTGGCACAGAAAACTCGTTCTGTCTAGTCTCCTGTCTACAGAATTGGGATAAAGATTAAAGGGTATAGAAAGAGCTTCCCGGATAAGAAAAAGCTAAAGGAGTTTATCACCACCAAACCAGTACTACTCAAAATTTTAAAGAGTCTTCTTTAAGAAGAAGATAAAAAATATGAACAATAAAGTGGCAATAAATATATATCTATTAACAACTGAATCTAAAAAACAAAATAAACAAGCAGAACAAAGACTGACCATAGATACAGAGAACATTTTGATGGTTGCCAGATGGGCCAGGGTGGCGGGGGGTGTTTGGGGGATGGGTGAAAGAGGTAAAGAGATTAAAAAGTACAAATTGCTTGCTATAGAATAGTTATGGGGATATAAAGTACAGCATAGGGAACATAGTCAATAATAGTCCAATAACTGTGTCTGGTGTCAGATGGTACAAGATCTATCAGGATGATCACTTAGTAAGTTATATAATGTCTAATCACTGGGATGTACACTTGGAACTAATATAATATTGTACGTCAACTGTAATTGAGAAACTAAAATGATTAGAAAAATGATAAAGCTGCCCTGGCTGGGTGGCTCAGTTGATTGGAGCATCGTCCCAATGTGCCAGGGTTGCAGGTTCAACTCTCGTGGGCACATGGAAGAGCCGACCAGTGGATGCATGGGTAGGCAGAACAATAGGAGTCAATGTTTCTCTCTCTGTCTCACAACTCAATTTTTAAAAAACCTTAAAAAACAAAAATAGTTTTAAAAGCCTGAGAAAGGGAAGCTGAACAAAAAAGGAACAGAATTAAAACATTAGTGATATTAAGAGACTTTTGTTCAATTGTGCTCATGTTTTAACGATTTCTGTCTACTATAGAACTATTCCAAATTCTGTTACACTTCATTTACTTAAGCGTAAGCCAGCAATAATCCATCAACCAACTACTAGTTCCTTCTAACCAGCCTATTGCTGTTATGTTTTCCGGACATTAAGTCAATGAAGGTAACCATGACGTTTGCTCTGGATAGGGGTCAAGTGTCTGGACAGGATGCAGTGAAGGGCAAGGCCCAACTGAACAGCTCTGTGTGGTTTCCAAACGAAGCAACTGAGAGAGTTAAACTAGTATTTGTGGCAATTCTTGTATGTGGTGTAATTAACCACCACCTAAGACAGTTGCAATTCTTCGGTTTAGGCTACTCTTTCAATGGGTCTGATAAAAGGCTCCTCATAAGTCCAGTTCACCCCCTGAGCACAAAGGTATGCTAGTTTCACAGCAGGTGAACATATTTCCCCCACTGGCTGGGGGCCCCAGACTGTGTCTAAGTCCAAGTAGCTGGCTGTTCTGTTTGTCTTCATAGTCCCTCTGCCATCAACTTATACTGACACCATGGGAGGAGGAAATATGTTTGGGCACGAAAGGTGCTCCGTGGTCAAGGAAACAAGACCTGTGCTTAGGGTGGTACCAAGTCTCTAAACATTTTACAGAACTCAAGCTTTCACTATCGTTTAGTGGCTGAGACTTAGGGTGCGAGTAGCGCCACTGTTATGCTGTCTTCACTACGAGGCAATGGCAGCAATTCGGATCTTGTAAAAACTGGGAAACCTGTTAGGCTCACTTATCTTAATGGGACAGCAGCATCGTCAACCAACTAAACTAACACAGGTCTGACTTAGACCAAAGATTCCTAAGGGGACTACCAGCCTTGTAAGAGGCCAGATTTGATCCATTCATGTACATATGTTCATCTGGAGTTAAACCCAGTATTAGGAAGTCTTCATACAAAAATCCTAAGGGGAAAAAAACTCGATCAGATACCGAATTTTTTAGTCCTAATAATAGCAACTAATCAGAAACTGCCAATTTTGTTCTTTACCCTTAGTTAGGGATTGTTTTGGGGGGAGAGGAATAGAAGGGGTCAAATAAAAAGTGGATAAATGTTCTAGTTAAACAGAAACTATGTACAAACAACTGTATTTATGACATAATTGCCACCTACACTTGCCAGATGTTGCCAAGCTTCATAAGAGAAGGCGAATTTCTGTAATGTGCCTCTCATTGAGACACCTGGCCAGACGGACCTCCTCTAGCCAGAATCCGCACTGTTTGAAGTCCATTTGAGGATTATCTACTTGCCCACTGGCCCAGTCCACCATATTGCCTTCCCCTCGCCAACTGGCTGGTCATTAAGTCCATATGGCTCCATACACTACAGATCAAACAGTAGAGCTGTTTACAACTTCTGGGATATGTAATTTTAGAGCTGAAAAGGGCTGCAGAGATCACCTTATCCAACCCCCTCATTTCACAGGAGAAGTCGTCAAGGCCCGCCCAGAGGGGTGAAATGACTTGCCCAAGACACCACAGACAGTTAACTGTAGAAAAAGGACTGGAACCAAGGTCTCTGCCTTTCTGTCTGCTCCTCTGCCTACTACACCACACTGTAATTTCGATACTTTAAATCATGGTTTTCTGAGAACCATAAACTTAAATTACTTCAGGCCTGGAGCTACCCCTCCAAATCCTGCTGCTGCGGATGGAGAACAGAACTCTGCCTTGAGACAGGGGGAGGGGGGATCTTTCAGATGAGGTCAAAATGTAAACTGTAGATGCTATACAGACACCCGATATACCAAAAAGCATTGAAAATTATACAGGGTGGGGCCTTTTAAAAATATTCTGGGTAAAAATTCCTGAGATCCCACTGTAGATCTAAGTGGGTGGGAATAACACCACAGAAAATCAAAGGTCACAGCCTTAGCCACCATAAAAAAAAAAATTCCTGCAGTACACATTTATTCAGCCCAGTTCTAATGCTTTAAAAAAAAAAATGCTCTTTGATGATGATGATGATATAGTAGCCTCTGCCAATTCCTTTGATGAAGAAAGTCATTCTTTCGATGCCGATGCCAAGGAAACACACATCCCTGATTGGCACAGGACAATTCCTTGAACAGCAAGGACCATTTTATGACCAAACATACATGGATGAGCCTCACTGTGTCATGACTGCCTCACTTAGCAGGACAGATGCTCGCAAACAAGGAAACACAGATCAGAATATTAACTCTTTCAAGTGGAAAAAAAATCTCACGCCACCGGACTGCCACTACTTCGGCTTTCGCTCCTATTTTCTCGGCCCCCCTGAGAGGCTGGTGCAAACATCTCTGTGCAGGTCTCACACGTTCGGGCAGAGATAGGAAAGCATAAGAAACTGCTGGGAAGACTGTGTCGGCCCAACCAAACCTCCAGTGTGATAACCGCGGGCTGAGAGCAAGAGCTAGGCAAGAAGACTGGCCGAGATGGAGCTCCACTGCTTCCTCCAGCTTATCAAGGGGGAGGCAGGAGACAGAAGCAGGAAGGAGTTTTCAACAAGGAGATAGCAAGCCTTTGGATTCGAGGAAAAAGCCCTTCCAGACACCCAGGAGAACGAACTCCCTCCGGAGAAGGGAGAAAAGGCTCTCCAGAGCAGGGGTGGGCGAGGGGACGTGCTTTCAGAGGACGTAAACTGCAGCCAACAGGCTCCATTTCCCAGGGATCGCTCCTCCTCAAGTCACTTGGTAGGCTTCTGCCTGGTCTGGAGGTCATCCAATCTTACTGCCAATTTCTCCAGGTCCGAAAAGTGGCTTTCATGGGCATCTGAATTGTGAGGCAAGGTGGCTAAGCTTCCCAATCTGTATTTTCTTTGGAAAACAGCGACATCTCTTTAACTGCTAAGAAAGCAAAATAAATATTGAGATTTCCAAAGAGAAGAATTATGTAAGTATCAGGGAAGACCATTTTATTGAAGAAACAGGTGGGGGCCAAAGAGAGCACGGGAAAGTAAACACACTCAAAAACCTGACTATCCACTTGGACCTAAACCTCAGTGGCTCCTCATCTCCTGCCCTCATGGGCGGACAGCAGTAACAGAACATCTGGTGCTGGGCATCTGGAACAATTAAGAAAAGGTTAAACTATGCCTGGTTTCTGGTGTTTAAGAAGGAAGAACTTTAAAAAACAAGAAGAAGAATATAACTGCTGAAAAGATTTTTTTACCAAACAGTACAACACTTCACATTCTGGGATTGTATGTCATTACCTGAAAGCGCACTTACGTAGTACCCCTCATTCTAGGATGCTGCTGAACAGTTAACATATGTTTGTTCCGCTTTAATGGAGTATCTGGGCAATATAATGTGGTCCATAGGAGGGAAGACTCTGGAGCCAGATCACCCTGGCCATCACCTTGGTTTTCTCAGCCGTGAAATGGGGATAATAATACTTCAAAGGGTTGTTGGGAGATTTAAATGAGTTAATATACATAAAGCCCTTAGAACAGTGCCTCATCTACAGGAAGTGCCAGCTGTTATGATGACTAATCAAGAACCGTGTAAGACACTAGGGTCTAGTCACAACAGAGATCTGATTCCTGCCTTTGGGGGCTGATAATGTCATAAGGCACCACAGGAGTCAAATAATCTGACAAAGAGAACTACAAATCTCAGTAAACGCTATAAAAGAGACATTCAGGGAACTGTGGGAGCACAACAGGAGAAGCCGACCTGGTCTTGTGTCGGGCACACGGGATCACGGAGTCCGAGTTTTCCTGAAGGACTGGCATTTGCGTTAAGATCCATAGGAAGGGGGAAGAAAGGGAAGGGTTTCCTGGGCAGAGGGAACAGTCTACGCAAAGACCCTGAGACTGAAGTAAATTTACCACGTCTGAGGCTGTGGCGGGCCAGTGCCACTGGGGACACAGAGCAGAGAGGGCAATGGACAAGGTGCGCTGGGCAAGCAGGCAGAAGTCAAGTGTGTGCTCATACAGAGCAGGCTACAAAACCAGAATCTTCCTCACGAGCCTTATTTGTTACCTGAGCAGCTTACAGAAAGAGAAGGGGGATGTGCTGTCCACACTCGTGCAAAGCAAACCTGGAGGAAACAAATGCTCCCCTGAGGCGAAGTCTGACACGCAAAACACAATCCGTGTTCACACCCTAGGTGAGCCTTCTCTGGTGTTTTATTTCATACCAGCGTTAAACTGATGCTGCTTAGCTGGTTTACAGCTGAGTACGAGCATAACAGCAAACCTCCACAGGAAAGTGTAATAATAACACTGTGTGACGAAGTGTGGCCTACAAAACAATGCTAGGGCTCTTGTTTTGAGACCCCCTCCTCCCGAGGGGCTTCTCTGACCAGCCACCACGCAGGGATCAGAAAGCTCCCTCTGGAGGCCCAAGGAGTAAAACAGGCCCCCTCCCGTCTTTTCACTCACTGGCACCTGCAGTCAGGTCCAGGCTGGTTTTGCTACAGTGGGCAGAAATCACAGGGGTTCTAGCCCTATTGAACAGGGTAAGTCGCTGGATCATGGTCTCACATTACTCAAGGAGGCTGACACGGATATGAACTTTTTATCAATCTCTCCCAGGCACTCCCTGTTTCACACCTCTTCCTGTTGGCTGACTCCTCCAAGTCCAACTTACGTGCTAGTTCACTTATTTCAACCCCACCCCCAGGGCTGGACTCTCTTTTAAACTACAGATGCACACGAAGAAGGATCCTATTATGTATGTACACAGGTACAGGAGCCCCAAGGCCTACACCACTCCAGCCTTCAAGGAACTTACCACCTAGCAGAGAAGCACTGCAGCACCAGGGGGAAAGACGGCAGGTTCCAGGACCGTGGCTCCTGAAGGCTGACCTGGCAGCGTGCCCAGGCCCTGCCCAGAGCAATTCCCTGCAATTCTGAGCCCACACCTCCCTGCTCCGGCCTGCTTCTCACACCTTGGCCTAAAACCCAAAGTCCCATCCCCACAAGCCTGGCACGTGCTCAGCAGAGGTGTTTGGGTTGAAGGAGGCTGAAGAAGATGAGACCAGGCACAGGAATATGCATTCTGGCTCTGGCTCAGGCTCTGGGCATGGCATTAACTTTCACCTGGATTCAGTAGCTGATTCTGTAAAGAACACTGGCTTGGACGTGCCTTTTGGCTCAGAAGTGTGATGATCCATGATTTACCAGGCGCTCCTCTCTCCTCAGGCTTTGCTATAGATTCTCCTCACCCTAACCAATCAAAACATGCCAAACCCACCTGGGAATGTGAGTGAGTTTAGAGAAGTCCTGCTGCCTTTGAACACAATCATCCCTAGTCCTGGTCTTTCAACATCTCAGTGTCTCCATGTATCCCAAATTATTGCAACACTGGCAATTAGTAATAATCTGATTCACTTTAAGGTTCAGGGTGTGGAAAAGAAGTACCATAGAAATCAATCAATGTTATGTGTGAGGAGGTAGGTGACTCCCAATGACAGAGGCTATAAGCTCTAAACCCAACCATCTCCTAACCTGAAAGGGAGATCTTGACTCTTCTCCAAACCACAAGTCAGATAAGTGATTGAACTTTACTCAGAAACCAGAAGCCCCAGAGATTTCCAAGTACTGAACCATCAGATCAAGATGACTTAGGGTTGGTTTTAGAAGCAACTGTGGCTGGGTTCCCAGTCAGCTGAATATCAGAACTACAAATAAACTTGTTCTTAATCTCTATGTGTAAAGGAAACCGTTTTTTGTGTATGTGTGTGTGTTTTTCCTTTACAAAACCAGACCACAGCAAATGGGAAATGAACACTAACAGAACTACAGGATAAGGCCACGATTGTTCAGAGGTCAGAGATTTCCCAAAACTGGCTTTACACCGCTTATGCGATATTTGAAGTTATCTTCTGGAGATCTTATAAATACTTCCACAATGGAAGAAATGATTTAATTTTGTTACACACACACACAGAAGGTCCTTGAATAATGTTGTTTTGTGGTAACACTGATGAGATGCCACAGGAACTCAACTCTTGTTTATACCGGTTGCCTATGGTAAACTTAACCACAGTGTCACTTAAAGTCACAGAACCTAGTGACGATGGTCAGTGAGGATTTACTGTATACGCCACATGGGATTTACTGTATACGCCACATGTGTATTTGGGAGCAGAGCCATCACAAAAATCAAGGAATTGCTGGCTCTGTTCCTGGGGGTTTCTGAGGTTTCCTTCACACAACTTAAAACTTTCTCTTATTATGTGGTCATTAAAAAAGTTGACAATAGTCACGGTTATTATCTCATATTTGCTCAGGATTTTCAAACATACAAGAGCTGTCAAAACCAGTCTTTGAGCCCTAACAGATGTGGCTCACTTGGTTGGGCATTGTCCGTGAGGCAAAAGGTCACCGGTTCGATTCTTAGTCAGGGCACATGCCTGGGTTGTAGGTTCGGTCCCCAGTCAGGGCACATTCGAGAGGCAACCCATCAATGTTTCTCTTGCTCTCCCTCTCCTCCTCCCTCCCATCCCCTATTTCTAAAAATAAATAGATAAAATCTTAAAAAAAAAAAAGTCTTCAAGAAGACTAGATGAGAAACAAACTGTAGTATGGACCTGCATATTAACCCCAACATGAAGTCACACGGTGCCACTCGGAGGGCAGGGAGGGCTCTCAGCTAGGAAGAAGAGTACAGTGGTCAGGGGGAACCCCAGCTCTGGCTGGGCCCTACAGGCCCTACTTACTTTCTTTCCATAGAATCTTACCCCCTCACATTCTGCATGTATCTATCACACTGTCTTGTCTGTCTCCTCCAAGGAGATGTAAGTTCCATGTGGGAAGGAGTCTTCGTTTTGTTCATTTACGTGTCCTAGGCACCTCAAACCATGCTTGGCATATAACATTTGCTCGGTAAAACTGGTGAATGAATGAATGGATGAACGACCAGAAGGATTACACAGCGTTCAGGAGCAAGAAAGCTGGGAGGCTCAAAGCAAAGCAGTCCTCCCGTCTTCAACCTCCAGGTTAGTATGAAGCTATCTGCACTAGCCACCTAACCTAAATGGCATTCCGAATCTGGAAGACATTTAGAAATAGGTCCACGTAAGAGATTTACTGGTCCCATGGCCTTGTTTCACCAATGAGGAAACAGGGGAAATAACTACTTTGCCCAAAGTTTCCCAGCGAGCAAGTATTGAAACCCTCACCACCACATTTTTATGGTACGGGTCTAAATACATATGAAAACAAAAGACTGTGCCTATAATCTATGCTTCAAAATAGCTACAATGACAAACTATGCTGATTATCTGCTCAAGGCGAACAGAACTGGAGCTGCCACTTGGGATTTCCTTTTGGTATTGAGTTTGGAGGGGGAACACAGCCCAGGTCCCCTAGTTTACCCTGCCCTGCTAGGTCAGATGCCTGGCTTCAAACAGTGACCTTCCAATTCTACTGACGTTTCTCAACACGGTTCCAGCAGAGCTTTAGATTGGACCCAGCCCAGTCCAGGCGACACTCAGCAGTGTTTCCTCTTGTTTTTAAACCAGCTAGTAGGGTTCTCTGTGTCACCCATGAGGTGAGCCTAGTTGCTGAGGTGACTTGCCAGCCATGTCCTGCAGTGCGTTGTACCGTGAGGCTGTCCAACCAGGCACCTGCCTCGAAGGTCCCTCAGGCTGTGAGGCTCATAGCTGCCCAGATATCGAGTTCCCACAGAAAAGGGGAAGGTGAGCCTCACAAACTGTCCCCTCCTATGATTTGCTTCCAAAACGCACAGTCTCACTCTGATAACAGAATTTCTTTCTGTTTATATACTTCATTCTTCTATCTTAACTATCAAAGTTACTCCTTCCAGAAGTTTTTTCCATATACACACCCCTTGGCTACTTGACTCTGGCTACAGGAGGCTCTCTGAAAATTCAGAGATTAATTTCACCCATGAGGCTGCTGTAAAGGAACCTGGAAAGCAATACAGTTTTGATTCCTTAGTTACCTTAACATATGGATATGAGGAGGCAACAATAAGTAAGGAAAGCGTCACTTTAAATAATTCTAAACATCATACAATTCAGTAACTAAGTGTATTTGAATGTAAGGCTAGTTATTAGTTAAAGCTGATTTTTTTTTTTAAAAAGCAATTGGAATGGTTAGTTCTCAAAAAAAAAAAAAAAAAAAACCCAAAAAACCAAAAATCCATCAATTCAGAATTACTTGCTTTTTAGGGGTTGGAAAATACAGCATATTAGAAAAAATATAATTCTAGGTTCTCTATTTCTAATTCTGCTGCTAACCAGCAGAATGTAGTGATCCCAGTTCCCTAAAAAGTGAGCCCAAAGCTGTCTCCAGTCTAGTCCAGGGCTCTGTGCTATTACAGGGCACAGGTAGACACAGTTGCTCTGTACCAGGAGGAATTACTTAATGGCTTCAATCTGGCTGCACATTAGTCACCTGGGGCTTAAAACACTTTTTTTTTTTTTTTTTTTTTTAGAAAAAGAAAGAATGCCAGCCTCCATTCCTAAAGATTCTGATTTCATTCACCTGGGGTGGGGCCTGGGCATGAAGTTTTTAAAAAGCTCCCAGGTGACTCCTGGTGACTAATTCAGCCCCGGCTGAGATGCACTGCCTCGAGTCACACATTCCTAGCTGCAGCTGCGGCCCTCTGTGCAGGTGTTTCTCTCACTCCTGGAGGCCCCTCAGGAGCCACGGGCCACTGGCTTCAGAAGAAAAGAGATCTGATTTAGTTTGGGCAGCAGACTCCTCTGACCCAGCTGGCAAACCCGTCAGGTCCTGGGGACCTGATGGCACTGTTTATTCAGAAAAATGCATGCAGAAAATTCAGTTTCCATGACAAACACTCCTGCAGCCCAGACACACAATTATTCCCTCCTTGGAAGTGCAGAGGGGGGAGTAATCCACCGGAGAAAGGGGTGGTTTTGAATTATAATTATAAATTAGTCTACTAACTACGGAAATCATGTTTAATACATAAGAGGATAACCCTGGCTCAGGGTTCATTTTTTAACAGTGAAACATCATGCTGAGTGGAAAATGAAAGTGACTTGGAATAATCACAAGTCATTTATCTCCTGGGGCCAGGAGATGTTAAAATTAATCTCATTACTGATAGAAGGAGCCCATCGAGAGGGTGCCACACACTGTGGGTCATGTCCACCCAGGCAGAGAGCCTGGGAGCCCCTCTCCTTCTACAGAAAGAAACACTGCTGCCCCGGCCAGGTGGCTCACTTGGTTGGAGCGTCGTCCCAACATGCCAAGGTTGTGGGTTTGATCCCCAGTCAGGGCACATACGAGAAGCAACCAGTGAATGTAAAAGTAAGTGGAACAATGGATGTTCCTCTCTCTCTCTACCCCAACCCTTCCTCTCTCTCTAAAAATTAATTAAAAAGTTCTAAAGAAACACTACTGTTGAGATCCCATTAAAGAATATAGATTACAGCTACAGCAACATCTTCCTCCTCCCACAAAAAAATCCACATACCACTCGCCTGATAAAACAGCTTCTTGTTTTATTGGTCTGAACAAGACTCCAAGAGGAATTCTACCAACACGTGCCGAGTGCTGGCTGCAGTGCAGACAGCCGCTCGCCATGCCAAATGCCATAGAGGATGCGAAGACAAGCAAGACAGGGTCTCCGTCCTCATTCTAGGACAAACTAGCAAGAGAAGTGTGACACCTTCCCCAGGGCACCTTCCCGGCCTCCTCCTCTCTCCCTCATCACTCACTGCTGAGACCCACCTAAGCTAACCCAGGTTCCTCCGTTGTGCTCCAAGATCCACTGTGTCACTCCCTGTCCCATCATCACAGGCCCTATGCCCCCTGGTACCAGACCACTTGGGAGTGGGCGCCTCTGCAAAGGCAAGCATCTAGGCCCAGCCCGACAACCAGAGGGTTCCGTCTTTTCAGGATTCCTTGAGGAGGTGACTGCACTATGGAAGAGTAACTCTGGTTAAGGACTTCTGAGACACGAACTCTCAGTTTTGCTATTTCAAAAATATTTCTGGGTGAGCTCTTACTGATCAACATGCACCTGCTTGGATATTATTAGACTTCAAGCAAAAAAAATGAGCTTTAACTGTGAATTAGGTTTAAGGGTCTCTTAATCTCCACTTTCTGAGATCACAGCTGGACTTGGCTGCAGCGTTAGAATGGTCAGTCATGGTAATGGAGAGTCTCGGGCGAAGGCAGCATTTCCGGCTCAAAGCTCCATCTTTCCTACTGAAACAAAGGGTAAGAGGCTACAACTCTTGCAGAAGGAATAACATTATCTGAACATTTTCCTGAAGCTTACAAATCTACTTTCTTCTCTTTCCAGTTCCTCTCTAGATCCCATCTCTCATTGCAGCGTGATGGGGTTACCTCCTCAGGGTGTGGCTGCAGGAGCTGGATTGATTTGTAATAACAAACACACCGGAACATAAGCACTGCAGGGCCTGTTCTTCAAAGAGAAGCAGAAGGATTAGGTTCAAGGCTCAGTTCTGCCAATGCCGCACAACCTTGAACAGGTCCAAGGTTGCCTGACCCTCTCTGGCCTCAGCTTCTTCATCTGCTCTGGGGAACAGAAAAGGGCAGTGATCTTTCGATATGGTAGGGGACGGGATGGCTGAGAGAGGGACGCATAGGCCCCAAACACCACCCTCGAAGGCTCTAATGTGCCCCCACGGTTACTGAGTGCCGCATATCCGGTTCCTTCTGGGGGGAGTGGGGTGGGGAAAATACTGAGACTTATTGGATTAGACCAGTGAGCTCCCTTCCAGCTGTCTAAAATGCTCTGGTTATCCTGGGAGGCATTTACACATTTACTCACATATGCTCTCGTTGCTCACAATATTTCTGGAATTTTCTCCAAATTCCCTTCAAAGAATATACCTTTGAATATCCTAGAAAGTCTTTAGTTGGTTTTTAAAAACCACCGAAAATCATATCCAAGTGTCCTCAGCAAATTGTGCACTCGAGCTAATAATAGTTTTCATCAAAACCTCAGTGTGAAGCACGTGAAAGTTATATTCAAGCACAGATCGGAAGGAACTGGGAAATCTTTTAAGTTGTGTAAGGATAATCGGCTTAAGAGTACATATTTTTCTTCTTTGGGGCTCCTTTTTCATTTTAAAGTAGAATTACTAAATTGATTAAATAAATTATTCAATGATGTACTGAAAAGTAAGAAAAAAGAAAAAGAAAAAACTAAGGGGAGATTGTTTTGAAAGAGACAACATTCCTTTGGACAAATAAGTTTAGGTATGTTTGTGGGAAAAACAAAACAAAACAAAAAAACCAACAAAGGCATCATGTTATTGCCAGGTGGCGCTTTCATCCTTCTGGGAAAAACAGCTGTATGGACAAGCTGTGTGTTTTAAAAACAGCAGCCTCCGAAAGACACGACCAATGCATCAACTCTTGATTTACCAACAGTCTTGAGGCAAAATTGTAAATGGCCTCACAAACAACTATAGAAAGAATCTTGTTTGTGGGAGGCAGGCTTCCCTCGAAACCAAACTCGAAAATCACCCTGAGGTATTCGAGGGTGCTCAGGGGAGCCACATCTGCTACCAGGCTGATGTGAAACTGCTGCAGGACCCAAGCGCCCTGCAAGCAAGTTACTGAACAAGTCAGAGCAGAACATTTTCCCAACTGCTCTTGGTACATAAGGTGCCATCCAGAGGCTGCTATGGTTAGTTACATCTTCAAAATATAGGCAAAACAAAATCAAAATCTTTCATTTTCACTTGACTTAAAATCCATACTGCTAAAAGAAGACAGCTTACTTTATTTTTTAAAAGATTTTATTTATTTATTTTTTAGAGAGAGGGGAAGAGAGGGAAACATCAGTATGAGAAACACTGCTCAGCTCTCCAACCTGGGACCCAGGCATGTGCCCTGACTGGGAATCGAAGCAGTGACCTTTTAGTTCACAGGATGGCACTCAGTCCACTGAGCCACACCAGCCAAGGTGAAAACAGCTTACTTTATAATGGCTATTATAAACCCAATTAAAGGTGAGCTTTGTTGCTTTTTAAAATATCCAGTATTGTTTGGGGGCTGAGAGAGAGGGCTATAACAGAGGTCGTTTGATCAGCAAACTCCAGGTCTAGGAATTTACCCCAAAGCAATGATTAAGCACTTAAAATGCCTTCAAGAGTTTAATAACATGAAGGTTTATCAGATTGTTCATAGTAATGAAAATTAAAAACAGCCTCAATATCCACTTGGTTGCACAGTCAAATATGGTATATCTATTCAAAAAAGTATTACGCAGTCAGTGAGAATAACGTTGCAGATTTAAATTTATTGACACAGATAGAAAGAGCTGTGATATGTTCCAGTTTGGGGAAGAAAAATATTATACACGCAAGAGGAAAAAAAGGGTATATATCAAGGTGTTAGTAAACTAGCCACTAGGGAAATGCAAATCAAAACCATAATGAGTTACCACTTCACACCCACTAAGAGAACTATAATCAAAAAGACAGATAATAGCAAGTGTTGGTGAGAATGCAGAGACATTGGAACCCTCCTACATTGCAGGTGGGAATTAAAATAGTGCAGCTACTGTAGAAAACAGTCAGGTAGTTCCTCAAAAAGTTAAATACACAGTTACCATATGACCTGAAAATCCCAGTCCTAGGTATATACCTAAGAAAAATGGAAAATATATATGGCCATTCAAAAATTTGTATACAAATGTTCATAGTAACATTATTCATAACATCCAAAAGGAAGAAATAACTCAACGTTCCATCAACTGAAGAATAAACATGTGGCGTGACCATATAATGGAGTATTATCAGCAATAAAAAGAAATGAAACATTGATACATGTTACTACCTGGATGAACCTTGAAAACATTACGCTAAGTGAAAGAAGCCAGTCATGAGAAACTACATGGAATATTACGAAATGTCCAGAATATGCAAATCTAATAACTGCAAAGTAGATTAGTGGTTGCCAGGGGTTAGGAGGTTTGTGAAAAACGGGAGTGACAGCTAGTGTGTATGAAGTTTCTTTGGGGGTGATGAAAGTGTTATGAAGTTGATTGTGGTGACGGTTGCACAATTCTGTGAACTGCACACCAGTGAACTGTATACTTTAAATGGGTAAATTAGATGATAAGTGAATTGTATCTCAATAAAGCTGTTAAAATGGTAATAGAGCCCTGGCCATGTAGCTCCGTGCTTAGGGCGTCATCCCAATATGTCAAGGATGCCGGTTCCATCCCTGGTCAGGGCACACACAAGAATCAACCAATGAGTACTAAGTGGGGCAGTAAGTCGGTTTCTCTCTCTCTCTCTCTCTCTCTCTAAAAATCAATTTTTAAAAAATGTTAATAGAAGTAATGTTTGGGTAGTAGGATTATAGGAAGTTTTGTTTTTAGATTTATCTTTGCTTTCTAACTTTTCTACAATGAGTATGATTATTTTCAGAGATTAAAAAAATCTTCCCATGCTGTCATACAAAAATGTTCCCATGTTATCATTCAGAAAGCACTAAACACATAAAAGATTTGAAAAAGGTAATACACCTTTCCTTATAGTGGAAAAACTGCAAACAATCCATATGACCTCAGCAGCGTGATCACCGGCAAAGCAAGGCTTTTCACCGTGTCAGCCTGTGGTGAGGAGGCCAGCCCCCAACCCGGGGCTGGGCAGAGGAGGCTCACACGCTTGGGGAATGGATGACGGTTTACTAAAGTGCTACTAAAAGTTACAAATGCTACGGTGTACTCAGAACATTTTCTAACAGGTTTTATGGTAAACATTCCGTGAAAAAAAAAATGAACAAAAAGATAAACACAGGTTTTTACACTGCTGTATTTGCTGTGTGTTTGTATATAAACAAAGATCATAAGATAATCAGAAGTGATACAGGCTGTGTAAATGTAACTTAAATTTTTTTAAAAAGGAATGAAACAAGGAGCTTATGATTACCTTTTTAAGTCCTACTTTTCCCAATCTGCATTTAGTCTCATTTAAATACTTCTGAGAGTGTGTTGCTTTGTGGCAGGCCAGCAAAAACATGGGATATAGATAAAGATAGAAAAAAAAAATCACCAGCCCCTGGAAAATATATTCAACCAGCATGTTTCTTATTCATGGACCATGATTCACTGCCCCTGCTTTTTAAGCCAGTATCACATTCTAATCATATTGCTAGGTTACAGGCCCTGAGTTATTCATGCATAATAAAAATGTAATCCATTAAAATGATACATTAGGCTTTCCTCCCCTATATCATCTCTTCAGGGAGAACATTTGCTCATTATAAAACATACATGATATTGAACTGAAAGATGACTTTGGATCCCCAAACCAAAGAGGTTTCCAATGATTCGTCAACCAGAAAAACAGAGTCATGGAGTCAGAATCTGAGAAGGCAAATAACTCTATCCCCCAGGCCCATGCAGGTGGTGCTATTCTGCCCAGACACAGAGAAACCTTTTCGTAGCTCGATTCTGGAATGTGGTTTACCCTTGAACTCTCCCAAAAGGACCTCCCGTGCACATTTTCTTCTGGACTTTAAGAAACCATGCTACCACGGAAAGCCCAGTGGGCAGGTGAGTTAATGAAATAACACACAGACATGTGCACAATAGTCTTGTTTCATGATTAGCAGCCCTGATAACACGCAACATTCTTCCCATGGCCTCAGCGTAAATACTTGCTGTCTCCTAGTAGGATAATTCACACAGGTGATCACTATGAGAATACATAACAAGCCAGGACATTTTGAGTTAAGGCTCATGTCTCAGATGATATTTTCGGTGTGTTTCCATACACACACAGTCCTCAATTATCAGTGATGTTTTTTATTCTGCTCTACAACCAAAACACTGGTTCCAATCACTCTGTTATACCTGAAACTAATATTGTATGTCAACTGTAATTGAAAAAAAAATTTATTTAAAAATAAATAAATAAAACCAAAACACTGGCTGAATAAACTAGTTGTATATATTATAACTGAAAAAAGTATTTTGCTGCACATGCTCCAGAACTCCTTGGTACTTGAGAGAAGGGGCACCTCAACACGGTAAGACGAGGACTACATGACGGCAACGCTGTGACACAAACTAACATTAGGTACAAGATCCAGGCTGGGAAGGAGGGGAAAACTCCCTGACTGAGCGCATTTGGGATTAACAGCCTCAAATCCTTAATAACACTGATATTATTGTATTTTTGATCTGGTAGCCTCGAGTTGCAGCCCAGGATGAGTCAACATCTGGCTGAAGGAGACACACGCTGAAAGAAATCACAGTATTGCCTCCAATACTGTAGTTATTTCATCAATCAAAAAGAAACAGCCCTATCTGGTGTAGCTCAGTGGATTGAGCGCGGGCTGCAAACCAAAGGGTCACCAGTTCGATTCCCAGGCAGGGCACATGCCTGGGTTGCAGGCCAGGTCCCCTTTGGGGGCCAAGTGAAAGGCAACCACACATTGACGTTTCTCTCTCTCTTTCTCCCTCCCTTCCCCTCTCTCTAAAAATAAATAAATAAATAAAATCTTGGGAAAAAAAAAAAAACAACAAGAAAGAAAGAAAGAAACAGCATCAAAAAAGTGTTCCTTGCAAACACACAGTATAAAAAACAAGACAGTAAAAAGCACCTGTGTAGCGGGGGAGGGTAAGGAGAATACATTTACAATATCATCTACGATGTGTAAGGTGACCTCAGGTGTGCTAATGTTAGCTGTCTCCACTGCATATAGGGGCAAACAGAGTCTCTAAGAAGTAAAATAACTTGCCCAAGGACACAACTAGCAAGGGACCAGTCAGAACTCAGGTTTGTCTAATTTTAGAGCCAGTGCATTCTACACAACATCACTGCCACCTAGTTTAACTACACACTTTGCAAGGAGTTTCGTTTAGAGTTTTCAAGTAAGAATTCTCACTATGTTTAGGGATTGAAATTTTTACTGTAAGTGAATTCTGACCTTTTACCTAAAAAAGCAGTTACACTAAAACATAACCTTTTGATAAGGGTCTGGAATATTTTACCATAAACTCTGAGAAGTTTCTAGATTTCCAAATACAATTTACAAATATTTACATGAACTGAAACTATATTACCAGCTAAAGCTAAATAGTTGTTTTTGGCTGTTTAAGCCTAAGTTATTCAATAACTAAAACACTAGAATCCAATGATAGAACAGCATGGAAATATGTGGCAAAGAAAACCATATACACCTCGGCCCTCATTATTCGAAATGATCAATTCCCACACCATACATATGATCCTTCTGTTTATAATCTTATTTGTGATCAGATGCCAGGCAACAGTTAACCAATCCTAGATGTAGCATTCAAGTTCAAAACCCGACCCTAGTTGTGAAAGTGGATTTTTTTCTTAAATTAGAAGAAAAAATTAATTTACACAAGTTCTGTTGTGAAATGTGCACAAATTTTCTTAAAAAAAAAAAACAAAAAACCCGAATGTGAAAAAGGTAACCTTATATATTATTCCAGCTGTTTCCAAATCTTTGTTACGCCAAGAGTATGGAGTATTATATATCTAAAATGCATAATCTCCAACGAGTTCATGCTGTGGCACTCAGGTACACATATGTTAATTTCCCCCCAGGGACACCTGGCACATGATATCCATATTAAAGAGTACACAGTGGAGGTCATTAAACACAACCTGCACCAATGTACCGTACCCACATCCTGAACGACTGAACGATACGTTTTCTTTTTTTAAACCACTTGCTAGTTTAGTTTCTTCCAACCAGAAGGGAAAAAAAACCCCAAGTCTGTCCACAAAATGTCCTCCCAACCATGGTGCCCAAATCCACAGCCAGAGTCAAAGGTCTTAAATAGTTAAGTAAATGTAAACTAGGAGCGTCTCTTAAAAAAAAAAAAAAAAAAGATGAGAGACGTTTCGGACAGCCCCACAGTGTTCTCCAGTGTTCTCACATAAGGAGGCAGAAATTTAAAGTTTTGAAGCGGTTTCACCGCTGTCCCATATGGAGTCTTAAAAAGACTCCAGCTTTATTCCTACAGCTTTAACTTGCTTAATGAAATCTTGGTGTACACAATACCAAACGCGTAAGACAGGTAAGCAGGATCAACTCCTGGGTAAAAATGCTTACTCTCTTCTCATTGCATTCGTTCCCCCAAAGTTCTCTCACATTAAAAGTTCCAGCCAGGACTGTAAACGTAAAGACATTCCCTAGCCCCTCGGTAACAGGGCCCTTTCAGTCCTTTCTCCACTGCCACCGCCAGGCAGAGCCCGCGCCCACCTATGTGGAAGGTCCGGCAGGTGGCCTTCTGGAGACCCTGAGGTGTCGCCTGGGCGACACAAAGTTGTGCACAAGGCCGGCCCGGGCAGGCGCTGCTCGTGACAGCCGCGCTGGCCAGCAAGGCCCTTCGGGTGGTGTGCACCCCCGCGGGGCCGGCCACGGCCGTCACTACGGCCGGCCAGAAGGCGTTCGCTCCCCGCCGGGCGCCTCCTCCTACGCCCGGCCGGAGTCTCAGCCGGCGCGCATGGGGCCTCAAGACGCCGCCGATGCGCTACCGGCTGGAGCACGGCATGCCTGGAGATGTCCCTCCACCCCACAATTCCCGGTCACTCACCCTGGGGCCGGGCAGCAGAAGCGCCAGCAGCAGTAGCAGCAGCCGGGTCGGCATGGCGAGAACTACGTCCCTGCTCCGGTCCCGGCCAGCCGGCTCTGGGGGGCGGTGCGGGCGGGCGGAGGACAGGAGGGGGTGGAGGCCGCGAAGACAGCGCGGCGGTGGCCGGGATTCAGTGAACGCAGAGCAAACTAGGCGGTGTCGGCACCCCCATTCCCGACCCTTTAAGCGCCGGCTGCGGGCAGTTCTTCCGGTCAAGGCGGGGCCGAGGGCGGGGCCAGCCTACGGGAGGACCCGAGACTGGGTCGGGGCGTGGCCACCGCGGGAGGGCGGGACCGTGGGCGGGGCCCAGGGCGGGAAGGGTCTCTGGCTGGCCGACGTCCCGCGGCCGCCCCTGCTGGACACAACCTGGCGTAGGCGTCCGGTGTCTAGGGAAGGCGAGCTATCGAGTCTAGGAGTTTAACCGAGTGTGGGGGAAAGCCGGCAGCCCAGGTACGCGGGCGCATCCCGTCCCCCAGAAAGTCCCACTAACCCCTCTGAGAGACCCACTGCGTCAGATTTGCTCAGGGTGAAGGCCAGGAGACTGGTGGTGCCGGCCGCCCAGAGCCCCCGCTTCGTCTTCCCGCTGTAATGGAATAGTCCGCGACCCCCGGAGTGAGAGACATCGGCTGACGGATGATTACAGCAAACACAGGTCTTCTGCCCTGCGCCCAGCAGTCGCCTAGTCAACAGCTCTGGGAGTCTTCCAGCTGTGAATCAGCTAGTCTGAAGCCCCTCCCCCCCTACTTTTTTTGGCTCTCAGGAATTCCCCTCAAAGCGTGGCCAACAGCCATCAGTTCCTTTTGGAATGAACGACGACCAAATCATTTGCCAAAAATTATAAACAAAAAAGGAAACCATTTCGGCTGCTGGCATCATGCTTTTTACGTGGCATCTGTACCTGTGACCTCCTGTTGGGTTGACAGGTGTCACAACTCATTAGAGGGAGTGGGTGTGCTATGGTCTCAAACGAGGTCTATTTGAGGGTTATGGGCTATTAAACTGAATTAAAGAGCCCAGGAGCTGTTTGGTCACAGGGTCCCACCAGCCCTCCACTTAGACGGAAGAGAGGACAGAGGACATACTGTTTGAAATGAGTAAACTAAGATTCAGACCACAATGCTGATAGATCCTAGGAGAAAAACAAAAAGGGGATAGCAACTTCTCTAATGTTTCCTGACTTGCTCATAATACAATCAATGTTAAGGTTTTTCAAGGTTTGGGGAAAGGAGTAAGCAATGCTAAAAAAAAAATAGCAAAGAAGTAGCAGAAGTACTGACCCAGTATCTGGTCTGTGTGCACTGTGGATCAGTCCTGTGCAACTGTAACACAGAAATGTTCATGGTAAGCCAAAATCCTGTAAGCAGAGTTCACTATTCCCAACCCCCCTATGCCAGGCCACAAAGGACTATTGCTTCCCTACCAACGCTGGAGAATCCAACACAGCAGCTCAAGAGCAGTATGAATCTTGACAACTGTGAAAGTGGCAAACACACTTTGAAAAGGGTAATCTGCATGTCTAACTGGGTGGGGAGATGGGTTAAAACAGAGGCCACATCACTGCTGAGCAGTGTGGCCACGTGCCCAGGGAGGAGCCCTTTAATGATGACCTGGCCAGTATGCAAGTTGACAACAGGATCTGGAAGACCCCCTGAGTTGGAAGAGAAGCTTGACTGGAAATCGCCACTTTCACATCCCTTCTCTGGACCTTTTTTTCAGAGTAAATCTAGGGGAGGAACTTTCTGTGCTGAAACTGTGGCAGCCCTTGGACAATGCAAAATGTCACTGTGACCTTGTAGGCACCAGCGGATGCAACACAAAGGGTAATGCTTACCTGGATCTGACTCATAAATCAGTTTTAAAGGTCCAATAAAGAAAAAAAAATTCCAAGGAGCCTGGATCAGGTGGGTATATTTATCTTGTACTTAGCTAGACCTTGTTCTCAGAATTTCTTATGCTCTAGTCGGGTTGTTCTTCCATTTAAACAGTTGTCATGTTTTATGCAGTTCACTTGACTGGCAACTTATACTGATAAGCTTTGGTTTTATTTATGGCAACATTGTTCACAGCCAGGCACTGCTTAGACAGTTTTTCTTTTGCTTATGAAAAATTAGAAACTGGCATTATTGATAAATACAAACAGAAATGGAAATATTTTGTAGGGTGATTTTGGAGTAGGCTGCCCATATTAAAGACCTTTCTGGAAGTCGAATTAAATGGCAAAGCAGGGCAAAGGTCATGGTCTTAATGTAAAGATAAATCCTCTTTTTCCTCCAACAGGTGCAAAATAAATAAAAATATAAACATAATTTTAAAATATATATAAACATGTATATCACCAGGATCTGAATAGTATATCTGGACCATAAGTAGTGGGAGAGATTTAGTTAAAATCTTATTTTCACTTCTCTCTCAAACAGTGATTCCCAAATTTGGAGAGCTTTTAAGAAACTGATTTCTAACACCTTTTAGTGCCCTTTTCCCTCTCTGATTCAAAATCTCCAGGGATGGTGTCCAAAGATTGTGTGTTTTCCAGTTTCCGCAGGTGACTGACTCAGGGCACCCAAGATCCTGGGATCCAGGTACTCACAATATCCAGTGTTAACCCCTATGGCCAGCACAGCCTTTTATTTATTTTAGCAAACGTCGCCCTCTAGTGGAACAAATTATGACGTAGACTTGTTTATGCCTCGTTTCTGTTTAAAACCCTTCAAAATTTCATTTAAAAATGATTATGAGGTTGGTTTG
The DNA here is from genome assembly GCA_004027475.1 of Anoura caudifer. Taxonomy (NCBI): domain Eukaryota; kingdom Metazoa; phylum Chordata; class Mammalia; order Chiroptera; family Phyllostomidae; genus Anoura; species Anoura caudifer. The sequence continues at coordinate 175,175 of PVKU01000959.1, forward strand.
CAGAGAGCTATTTTGTGAGAGGGTAGCTCCCTTTGAAAGAAAAAGAGGGAGGTCATGGCTGAAACTCCAGTGATGTCTGAAAGGAAGAGTGTCTTTCAGAGTAAGTTGACTCGGACTTCTTGTTAGTGATCCTCGTGCTGTCACTGAGCTTCCAAACAGACTTGAACTCACAGCACATGTGGAGTAATTGTGGGAGACATGGAACGATGATGCGCGAGTGTCTGGTGGCAGGCTAACTTTCCATCTCCTTTGTGTCCTGATGTTTAAGGGAAATTGAAGAAAAGTCGCTGTCACTGTGAGGAGCTTGGCTTGGTTTTGATCTGAAAACGTTGTGCCATTCATTCTGAAGAACTTCTCTTTGCCATAGACTCTAAACAACTACACACTTTCTCGTCTCACAGTAGTGAGTTTCTTCTTATCGCAGTTAACATTTATTGGCTGCTTGCTATTATTTGGAAATGTGCAAAAACACATGCTTTACATACAGGATCATCTCCCCTTATCTGCACCGCAGTTCTCTGAGGTGTTCTCTGAGGTGTTCATCTGGTGTTACCAGCTCCATTTTCCAGATGTCACACTGAAATCTAAAAAGGTTAATAGCCGGGAGGGTAACACACAGCTAGCGAGGGGCACAACCCCAATTAGAGCCCAAGTACCTACATGACTTCAGAGCTTGTCCAGGCCCCCTTAGGTGCTAGAATGTGGTCTGCCATTAGTTGATCGTTATTCTTGTCCCTCCCACAGCATTTTCAAGGTAAAATTATGTGACTTGTAAGTGTAGTTAAGCAGTAGCACAGATTGGCGTGTCCCTGGAATATTAATGACAACCAGAAGTTTATACAAATATATGGTAATAAGGGGCACTGTCTCAAATGACATGTAAGTCTCCTGATCTTATCTGGGGGTTGTGCAAAAGAACATAAGAAACAGAGCAGACTTCTGGGAGAGAATAGCAAGCTTTCCCCAGGCTTTCCACCCTGGGGGGTAGTTCAGTCCAATCCTAACTGATTATTTGTTCTGTTTCACACCCATTTGTACCAAGTCTGTGTCACCATGGTGTCCATAGTGTCGCCGGTATGCTAATATTCTCAAAGGCCCAGAGCAGCTCCATTGTGGAAACTGTCCTCTCCAAGTGTCTCCAATTCCTCGCTGGCCAGTACCTCCTAATCCCTTGGGATCTGGCTTATTTTCACAGAACTCTCTGGAAACACCTGTCAAGCAGTTCATAAACATTCTTCCTCTCCTAAAATCTCAGTGGCCATGTTTCATCTTTTTTTGCCATAGGCCTCTCTTCAGGTCAAGTGTGTTAAATATTCCTTTTCTTGAACTTTTTCACCTTCAATATTACCATTTTCTGGTTCTTTTTCCTCCTTCCAGACTGTGTTTTTTTTTTTTTTTTTTTTTTTTTTTTTTTTTTTTTTTTTTTTTTTTAATGTTTATGTTTGGCTTTTTTTTGATTTGCCAATTTTTTTCTAATTATTGTTGTTCAGTACAGTTGTCCCCTTTTTCCTGTTGCTCTCCTCTGCCCTGCCTCATCAACTGTGTTTTTCAAGACTTAATATGTCTACCTTACCCATGTTTCTCAAGGCTTAATATGTTTACCTTACCCATTCTGTTTCCTTTTCATCTAGGAGAGTTCATTCATAGATGTAACCAAATGTTAGAGCAGAAAGGAACTTTAGCTATAATTAAATCAGCTTCATTTTGAAGATGACTTCATCTTTGACCTCTACATGGATGATTACCACTCATTCATTTTTTTTTTAATACTCACCCAAGGACTTTTTTTTTTTTTTTTTTTTTTAAGAGACAGGAAGGGAAAGAGAAAGGGGGAGAGAAACATTGATGTGAAAGAGAAACATTGATTGGTTACCTTTCATATGTACCTAGACTGGGAATTGGACTGGCAACCCTTCAGTTACAGGATGACACACCCACCAACTGAGCCACACTGGCCGGGGCTGTCCATTCATTCATTCTTTTAACAAATACCACTGAGGGCTTCTGAGTACAAAGGATTGGTACCATGAAGGAACATCACAAGAGTTTGCAAGTTGGGAAAAGTGATGGGACATGCACAGAAATAACCAACATACAAGGCTGGCTGTGAAGTATGAGAAGGCAGGAACAAACTCAGAACTACGGTGTTCAAGACAGAAACAGGTTTCGGGGAAGGATACAGTAGAGAAGGCTTCATGGGAGAAGTGGCATCTGTGCTGGGCCTTTTGCCAGATTTGACAGGAGAAAGGATACCCTAGGGGGAGAGGAGGACCTGAACAGAGGCTTGTGGAAAGGAAAGCACTGTGTAGGAGCCCAAGCTGACACATCACCGAGCATGTGTGTGGCTTCACATGAAGGAGCAGTGGTAGATGGGGCTGGGAAGGCAGGCAGGATGGGCCAGCGGGTGGAGGGCACTAAAGTAAGACTGGACTTTCTCTAGTAGGCAGCAGTGGGACAGGACTGAAGTTATGTTTCAGGGGGAAAGTTAGGGGAAAAGGCAGGCGTTTGAGAGACCATTAGGAGACTTCATCTAGAGCAAAAGGAAGGAGGGGACAGGAGAGATCCAAGAGACCTTGCTGAGGCAGAACGGCAAGCATTTGACTGGTGCAGTTACACAAACAAGAAGACTGAGAAGGAATTCAACAATCATTTGTTAGATGTTTTCCACATTCAAGGTGCTGTTTTCATTGCTGGGACCAGTGAGGGAGTGAGTGCACAGGACTGGGGCCAGCTCTGTGAGAGGGGCAGGTATGCTATGTGGTGTGGACAGACCACAGGTCTGCCCTAGTGAGCACCTACCCAGGCTGGCCCAATGATATTACTCTGTGGTGACAGCTACCCAGGGATGGCCCCAACAATACTTTCTCTCCTCCGTGTGCATGGAGCTCTGCCCATCAAAAGGTAGAGCTTATTTCTCCTCCCTTTCAGTCTGGACTGGGCCTCTGACTGGTTTTGACCAGAAGTGATATTCCAGGACATCCCAGTGCAGGTTTAAGAGGCCTGGCAGCTTCCATTTCCGTCTTTTTAGAACACTAAAAAGACTAAAAACTCTTAGATGCTCCCTCTTGGAAGCTAGCTGCCACTTATGGAGAAGCCAAGCCATCCATACATAGGCCACGTGGAGAACGGAGTTTCTCTGATCAACAGCTCCAGCTGAGCTCCCAGCTGTGAGACATCTGGCTGAGCCATCATGAATGTTCCAGCCCAGTCAGGCCCCTGAGTGACCTCAGCTGATACATGGAGCTGAAGAACCTCCCAGCTGAGTCAGTTAACTCACAGTTCATTCTGGGAGAGATAATAAAATGGCCGTTGTTTTAAATCACAGAGTTACAGAGTGGTTTGTTATGCAGTAACAGATAGCCAAAACAGCTACCCATCCGGCCACCTTTTCCTGAGCCATGGGTAGGCTTGTACCCAGTTGGAACCATGAAAAGAGACTCGTTTCCTTTCTAGTGGCAAAGCCAGGTGTGAGGCCCAATAGCTGCCTCCATCCTGTAAAGAAAGCCAATTCCAAAGAAAGAAGATGATGGAAGCATGGATGCAGTCAGGGAGCCCTGAACGAGCTTGAGCTCTGATTCTAGTTGGCGTGAGCTCAGGCTGCCCAGCTCTTCTCCTCCTTTAGCCAAACCTTCCCCTATTTACTGAGCTAGTTTGAGTTGGGTTCCCAGTGCTAAAATCAACAGAGCCTGATTGAAACCCTGGCTCAGCATTTCTAAGGGCACCAAATCAACAGGATCTATGACCACACCTGGCCTATGGCCGATGCTAACACCATTTCATACACACCACAATGGCAAACACATAAAGTCTGACAAGATCAACAAAGGTAGGGGGCAGGCCAACGTGGGAATGCAAATTAGAGCACCCATTCTGGAAAATCATCTGCTGCTATCTAGAAAGTCGGAAATGTGCCTACCCTACCACACAGCAGTTGTGCTTCTGTGGACATACCCCAAAGGAACTTGTTCATACGTAAGAATATTCAAAGCAGCTTTGTAATAGCTTGTCATAGTAAAAACTGGAAGCTATTTTAAACATCTAATACAAAGAGAAGAGACATGTAAAATGCAGACTAGTTGTGCACTGAAACGCTACACAGCTGTGAACCTGGCTGCCTGGCTACATTACTGGTTCCATTCCATGGCCTCTATTGTGAATAGTGGTGACATTTTATTGTGAATAATGTCACCACTATTCACAATAAAAAGAACAAGTCACAGAAGAATATATACAGTATATTATACTTCTACAAAGCTCAAAATCAAGCAAAACTAAGTAATATACAAATATATGAAAAAAACTAAAAACAAAAGCAAAACAAGACAAACTCAAAATTCAGGATAGCATTTTTTCTCTGAGTGAGAGAATCAGGAATAAGAAGTTGGCATCAAAGTTACTGATGATAACTGTCATTTTTCTTACACTAAGTGGTAAGTATATGCATATTCAATTATTATCTCCAAGCCATACATATACTTTACATGTATTCTTGTATGCAGAGATAATTCATAAGAAATTTTTTAAATAAAATTTTAAAAGGCAAATATTATCACATTGGGCTAAACACTATAATCCAACCATATGCCTAATACAAAGGACGTATTAGCCAAAATAATGTAGAAAGGTTAAAAATAAAGGGGTGGGCAAAGTGATATCAGACAAACACTGATCAAAAAAAGACATGAGTAGCAATGCCAATCTAATGTAAGATGAATTAGAACTCAAGGCAAACCCCATAATAGCTTAGTGTATGATTTTACACATAAATATATGTAATCCACAATGGAAATATTACCAGCCACAAACCATAATGGGATAAACAGCATAGCCTCAAAATACACAAAGCAAGTAATAAAAATAATCAAGGAAAATGACTGAAGCATAATTTCATGTAAATTTTTTATTTTTAAATTTCACACAGTAAAATGAAATCTTTTGGGTGAACATTTCTAAGAGTGTAGACAGAAGTCTTGTAACTGCCACCACAGTCAAGATACAGGACAGTTCTATCACCCTCCACAGTGCCTCATGCCTTCTTTTTGTGGTCAGATAAGCCCGCACCCCCAATTCTGGGAACTCTTTGATCTGCTCTCCATCCTTGTAGATTTGTCTTTTCTAGCATTATATCAATGGAACCATCTTTGGAGTCTGGGTCCTTTCACTCAGCACACCTTTGAGATTCTTCCAAGTGTTGCATGTATCAGGAGTTCATTCTATTTTATTGCTGAGCAGCATTCAGTTGTATAGACGCACCACGACTGCTTACCATGCTTACCATTCACCCAGTAAAGGGCTTTTGGGTTGTCCCAGTTTGGGGAGGAATTACAAATGTTAGAAACATTTGTGGACAGGATTTGGGGGTAACATAAATTTTCATTTCTCTTGGGTAAAAACCTAGGGATAGCTAAGTCATATGTATGGTAAGTGTGTGTTTAACTTTATAAGATACTTTCTCTGATTTCTTTTCCAAAATGGCTGTACTATTTTGTGTTCCCCAAAACAGTAATGCAGCAAAGTTCTTTACTTTGCATTCTCACCAGCATCTGGTATTTGAAGCACAATCTTAATACATCACCAGCAGTCAGTGACAGTGCCTACAATCACAATGGAGTATAAAAACAGAGGTGTGGACAATACAATTACAACACAGCTGAGTTAATAATAAATCGTGTCAATATTTGCACATGATAGTGAAAACACTGTCACTTCAAGAATTTGGGGAAATGAAAAAGTAGGCCATAAAAAACTTAAATATGTTTCCCAATGTACAAACTGTACCACAATATAATAAATGTTGAAATTAATAACAAAAGTTTAAACAGCAATAAAAATAATCACAGAGAAGTTACAAAACACCTGCCAAAATAATTACTTTGAATTAAAAAGGAATTTTTAAATATAACTTAAGACTAGAAAAAATAATAAAATAAGAGCCCCATTCAACTACAAACTTGTAGGTTGAAATATTTTCATCATTTACAAAAAAGAAAAATTCCTTATTATGGGCAAAAAGGAAAAAAAATTCCCAAGGAAAACATATGACGGAAATGAACCAGAAATCGTGACCGTTCACTGTTCCTTTTCCCTGTAAATCAGACTCCTAGAGGACAGGGTCGTATTCCTATTATCCACTGGTGAACAGTGCTGGCTCATAGTATTAGCTCAATACTCAGAAGCACTTTTAGCTTTCCCAAAGTTCAGCCTTCTCTCCTTTGGGGTTCCACAGTAGGCTGCTATTTAAGCATTTATTAAAGTATTAGAATCACACTGTCCTTTAAAAATAAATATTTGTTTAGCACTCAGAATGTGCCAGGAGACTGGCATTACTTCACTTAATCATTACAACTTTTTTTGGATCTTCTTTTTCAGAAACTGAGGCTCAGAAAGGTTAGGTGATCAAGACCGTAGAGTGAATTTATCACACGGTCAGGATTTGGTTGCACACAGTTCTACTGTCACACACAAGCTCTGTCTACCGGAAGTGGTAACTCTGGATTCAGGGGCAAAGTTCGTTTGTCACTTTTGTATCCTCAGCTCCTAGCCTAGTTCCCGGCACAGAATATCTCAAGCAAATTAGGCATTACTTGCGTTCTGTTGTTTGTAAAATTTTCTCTTGTGGATCGTAGAGAGGAGATGCGCTAAACTACAAACCGGCGATCGAGCTATGGAAAGAAATTGGGAAGAATTAGGACACTCGCTGACCCAGTCCGTCCTTGCTTCCCATCTCCATGATTGGCTTGTAACTATTCTATATTCTGGAGGACTCAGCGAGCATGGCCAATCATTAGGCCACCTTCTAGACACGTGGCCGGAAGTTTGACTTGCTATTCGTTAATCATGGTAAAGGCCCGCCCAGCCCGCTCCTTTAAGTATAAGTCGTGGGCTCTTTTCTTTCTTTTTGCGGCTGTGAAGCTGGGCAGGTGAGGTACCTTATGTCGCGGGTTGTGGCCAGTCGGCCCCCACGGTGGGAGGTGGGTGGCCGGCGGTGATGACGTTTATATCAAAGCACGTGTTAGACTGCTGACAAGGGTGATGCGAACTGGAATCTGAGCCTGGCCGTAGTGGTGGCGAGGAGGGAACGTACCAGCGGGGGACACATCCACTTATCCGCTGCTTTTGTTCTTGCAGGTCCCAGCCGGGCTGATCACATCAGATCTCGTCCCCCTTCCCACTCTCAATAAAATGGTTTGATCCCAGCGCTGCTGTCGGATTTTCTTACGGTGACGCGCTGCCTTTGAGCCCCCGCTGCGCCTGCGCGTGGTGCCGGGGGTCAAGCTGCGGCGCCAGAGCAAGAGCTTGCGCATAACTGGGGCCGACTGCTCCCTGGCTGGTGGCCTTTTTAACCGCGAGCGACATGGCAGCACCGCGCTGCTGGGGCGGGTTTTCCGGGGGGCTGTAATGATCTAGTCTTTAAAGCTAAGGGTGAAATGCGGTAAGGGAGAGGTCTGGGATCCTGTAGGCTCTGCTGCCTACTAGTGCCTGCCCTTTAGGCCCTGGCTCTCATCTTTGATCAGCGATAGGGGCAACTTCAGTTAACCGTGGAGTGGATGACGGTAGAGAGAGGCGGGACTGTGGCCTTAAGCACTTTAAGGGCATGGTTGTGTATGTGAGAGGAACTTAATCTGGCTAAGATGTAGCTCGGACCTTTTTATAAAAACTACCAGTTAGGGCCAATCACTTATTTGAGTGTCAAGTGTGGGGCTAATAAAGTGTTAAATAAATGTGTCCCAGTTTACAAGGTAGATGTGGAGGTTAGACTTTATGCATTACTGGGCACAATATAGCACCTAAAAAATTGCACGATCTCTCCTTTGTAGTCCACATTCTAGGTGACTAACAATCTCTCGCCTGGGCTTAGACTTAATGTGCATCACTTCTGAGTACAAGAAGCCACATAAACTGCTCTGGCAACTGGAGGGGGGGCCCCAAGGAACAGGACCCCTGGGCAATACAGTTCAGCATTGTCCCCCTCAGATTACACATGGATTGAGAATAGTGTCCAGCTCATGTCCGGTGTGATGAGGGACAATCTGGGATCCTTGAGGGTGCTGGCCCAGTGATCATCCAGAAAATAGACACTGCTGTTGGCAGGTCAGGGCCCACGAGCCCTGTACCCACTGTTTATTCTGTCCCTATCATCTAAACAGGACTAGGTAGAAATAACATAGATGCTTTTAGCTAGTATTTGACATGAGATATTTATTTTGTGAAACAATGCAAGCGATTGTAAATCCCCACATACTAAATTAAGTGCAATAGGGTACAGTCGTGTAATCCTTACACAGTAGTGCATCTAGTCCTTTGCCTTTAGTTATTGCACAGAAATTATAAAGACCAGTGAACAAGACATGCGGACTGACTGGCAAACTGGCTTACAAAATGAGAAATTAGAACAGCACACCAACTGGAATGGTCAAATTTAAGTCAAATGGTTTAATGGTGCAATGAAAGTCATCAAATAAGGGTTCAATTTTTTTTCAATATATTAAAGTCACGTTCAGGCAAGGTGCTGTTTAAAAAAAAAAACACTATTAGCTTAGTACACATGTAAATAAGTTACCCAAGGTAATTTTGATGTTGAATGCAGCTTTAAACAAATTTTAAATGTACTTCTTAAATTATACAACGAGGCAGGGCCTCCACACTTGTAAACGAGACATTCTGACACAAATGCACAAATTAAAGTTGGCAACATTGAAGAAATGTCATTAACTTTGAGATATGTAGTGTTTGATGTTGAGCGAACTTTTGGTCTTGACTCACAATCAGAGGTGTTTGTTTGGGCCATCAGAAAGCATCCTGAACCAATCAGATGAAGAGAGCCTTTAGATGACCTGTGTGAAGTTTCCTGGAACACTAAAAGAAGGTGATCTGGTCACGTGGTGTTTGACATTTTCACATATGCTCATTTCAGGAAACCATTTGGGATTAGAACCAGGTGATTGTACCTCATTGGTAAAAGGCTTGGGATGGTTTGAGCTCATGGCTTTGCCTAATGTTCACAGAAATCTCACTGTCCCCACCCCAGCTGATAGTGTGTTAGTGTATGTTCTATGGCTACTTGCTTCCGAAATGCACAATTTAATACGAAGAAAAGTTGCTATGCATACCTCATTATCACCAATGAAACTGTCCATAACATTGCACCCCCACCCTCCACGTGTTACCACACCAACTCAGAATGTGGAGGGCTGCACCATGTACAGACTAGGAGTGAGAAAATGTTCCGTTTGTGCTCTGGCTGCCTGAGGGAAAGCTTTGGAGTTGCAAAGGGAAGGAAGCCTTCCAGTTGTAGCTTTGCTCTTAATGTGCTCTTTTGCTGCCACAAAAACTGGTAGACATAAAAAAAAGATGGTGCGAGTCACGCAACCTCCAGGTCCACCGTGATGATTCTTCCAATCTCCTTTGAGTCAAAGCTTTGCAGGAGGCAATCCAGACACCAGTTGCTGGACACATGGAATGACACCTCACAGTGGAATGGGCACTGGCAGGCAGAGGACAGAAGCTGTGGCACGAGGAAAGGCCTGTGCTACAGCACAGATGGCAGCCAAGAACCTCACACCTGGAGCTAGATCTCATAATACTGGCAACATCAGGTCTTCACCCATCACAGCTGATCAGCAGCCTCCGTAAGTGGGTCTTTCAGGAGGCAGGAAGTGGAGCGAGGGTCCATGGCCGAGTGCATTATAGGGATGTAGACATCGTCCATGTTTGGCATAACAAAAACTTTCTGTAGGCAGAAAGAACAGCCATGTGGGAAAACAGTTTGCTTTTTCAGGCTGCCACCTTCCCAACAATGATAATTTAGGCTTTAGACAAATTTTTAAAGTATAGGTGAAACAACATCCTACCCACACCAACTTAATTCTTCTACCATATTTAGAAAGAGTTGAGCAATTACATCAGTGTGCAAACACAAGAACCCAAAAAAGTCAGCCCTGAAGGCAAAAGCAACCTTTCATTTCATGTGCATATAATAAAATTATCCATAAATTGACAAATGAACTCAACATTATTTTAAGAGAATTGGCTTAAGCTGCTCATAACATTTCTAAATTACTATATCCAAAAGCCACAGCCCACGGGATTTATCCATTTAAATCTAGCAACAAAATGTACATTTTTTTTTTTAAACCAGAACCAGATAAAAAAATCCTACTATAGTGACTACCCAAAGGATAATCAGTGATTGATAGTAAGATGCTTTGCCTCTTTACAAACTAGCTTTATATTAGTGAATTTTGCCAATGCATTCAACCTGCAGTAATGCTCTCTTCCAAAGGTGTAAATGAAACCCAAAACAGGTGGCTATGGGAGAATGCAGCAGTGTGCCTTCAACTCCCCAATTTGCCTCAAATAAACCAGGCACCAATCTGCCCCCTTGTCCTTTTGCTCCTTGTACCTTGATTCCCCTAAGAGAGATGACCCACTGAAATTCCTAATGTAGAATCTAGGGAGATAAGAAAAAGTTGGGTTTTTTTGTTTGTTTGTTTTAAGATTTTATTTATTTTTAGACAGAGGGGAAGAGAGGGAGAAAAACATCAATGTGTGGTTGCTTCTCATGCCCCCTACTGGGGACTTGGCCCGCAACCCAGGCATGTGCCCTGACTGGGAATCGAACCAGCAACCCTTTGGTTGGCAGGCCGGCACTCAAACCACTGAGCCACACCAGCTAGGGCAAGAAAAGTTTTTTAAATGGTGGGGGGGAGCACTTTTCTGTTTGGTGATATAAAGCTTTCCAGAAATTGATTTTCAGTTATATTTATAGCTTTTAAATAAAAATATAGTTTTAAAAGCAGTAACTCAAAACATACCACTGCAAAAATATATGGGTCTTCTCAAAACATACCAATGCAAAAATATATGGGTTTTCTTCTAAAGGTGAAATTCAGTATAAAGTAAATAAATTGCTAATCCATAAAACCTTGGAATACAAATGTGCCTCAGATATCTGATTAAAATTTGATTAAAAAGAACAGCTCATCCCAGGGCTTCAGCTACACTGCTATTAACCTTTGGTGGCCAAATGCAGAAGACAGACTTGGAAAATGAGCTCTGGCTTAGTAAACTCCAAGTCTGCCCTAGATCCACAGGGCAGGGACAGGCCCGGCGCATCTTTAGGTTCCCAGGGTTGGGGACAGCTATACATACAAGGGTTTCCATGGGAACTGAACAAGCTGAGCAAGGTGGGTATCACCTAGGGCAGGAGCAACTTCACTGACCACTGGTGGGCGCTACTAGCTAGCCACCTCCAGGGCCCACAGAGTCAGAGGGCTTACCCTTCACTGGGCATACTGGTGCAAGATAGTCATTTTGTTCTTTGACCCCTCCTTTTGGGTTCCTTTCTGAAGACTACTTAACAGGGCGCTGTGGGTGAGTCTTTGGAACCGTATCTGAAATTTTAGACCTGTTTGATCATACGTGTACTTTCCTAGGATGAGGGTCCTCGGAGGAGGGCCCTGACGCACATGAAGCAGAGCCTCTGTTCTCTACCTGGAGCTTTCAGCCTCAGCGTGAAACACTAGATGACACTGCGGCTTTACCTGAAACTCCTGCTCCAGTTTCTTCTCTATCCAGTCTGTCACATGAACTAAAGTCACCTCTCTCTCTCCAAGTTTTGGCCGAGCTTTCAGCTCTACATATGGTGGTTTCCGGAAACCATACCTTTAAAAAAGAGAAAAGACAAGGAATAACCACATTTAGAAGCAAAGAAAGGAAGCAGGTAAGTACCAACAACAAATACTGCTCATTTACACACGCCTTTATCACCATTTAAATGTTCCTATTCTGATAATTGCCTCTAAGAATAATGCAGCTCGCAAGAATGCACTGTGCACCCGGGCGTCCCAGGGCGGTGTGGAGCGCTGCGACGGTCTGAGAGCAGTTCCAATAAACTGTGAAAGCCAGGAAGCCCCAAAGGACAAGTCAGTGACCTGGGCTTTGTCTTCCTAAAATGGCAACAACCTTTTTGGTTTCTATTTTTATAAAAGTAGTATATACAAGGTCTGTCCAGAGGCATCCAGCCATCTAATATGAAAAATAGAGACATTTATTGAAGAAGATACAAGAAACATTGTACATAGGACAATGACACCTCAGTCCCCTTCAAAGTAGGCACCTTGGGACCTCACACAGGTCTGCCAATCGCCATCGGCTGCCCTGTCATATTTTCCTGAATCTCATTGAAGGTCTGAAATCTCTTCCCATCCAAAGGTGATTTTAGTTTTGGGAAAAGCTAGGAGTCACAGGGTGTCAAATTTGGACTGTAGGGAGGCTGAGTCACCTGGGTGATTTGGTATTTTGAAAAAACTGTACCAGATGTGGTGCATGAGCCAGTGCATTGTAGTGATGAAGCTGCCAATCACCAGTTGCCCATAGCTGCGGCCTTCTGAATCATCTGAATAGTTTCTGAAGAGGAATGTCTAAGCTTAATGCGAAATTTGATGTAGGTTCGTTGCTCTATTCAGTCATTTTGAATGTGACAGCCACACAATACACATGCTCCCTCAACAGCATCTACTGCCCCCACTGACCAGTACAGTGAAGTTGCCATTGTTCATGTGCATTCCAGTCCACTCCCCTTGGCGGCCCAGTTACATCAATGTCATGCAAACCGTTCTCCTTAACAATTGTTGGACTTTTTCTGGTGAGACCTTGTATATGTTACAAATCCCAAGATACACAAGTGTATAAAGCAGAAAATGAAAGACAGTGCCTCTCTCTGAATCTCACTCCCAAGATGGGATCACTGAGAGAGAAGTGGTCAGTTTCCCCTACACTATGTAATACACGCATGTAAACAGAGAACATTCTACAACCTGCTTTTTCACCCCACCCTCCACACCGTGCCTACTATGGCTTCTCAATGGAGCACTCAGAACTGTTGGTGAAGTATCCTGACAAGACTGCATGCCACCAAACCATCTAAAACCTTCCATCTGTCATGGACTAGTATTTTAAAAAATACAATAAAGATGTCCAATTGCTACAAACATTCATTAACACCCTCAATATCTGCACTTCTCTTTGTGGATCATTAAAAAATGGTTCAGCATTTGAGTGTGCACTGGGTAGCCCTATCCTAGAGGCCTTCAATTTTATCTCCCACTTAGCAGTCACATTTATAACTGACACGACTTAGAAGGGAAAGAAAAATCATCAACTCGTAGTATTTAAAAACATTTTCAATTAGATTTGGAAGACTGTACAGAAAGGTGTTAACTAGTTATTTTATTATTTATGCTATTACAGTCAACCCGGTTTTCCCCTTTTGTTCTCCCTACCCAACCCTTCCCCACATTCTCTCAGGTAATCCCTGCACCACTGTCAGTGTCCATGGGTTAACTGGTTATTTTTGGTTGATAAGATTACAGGCTTTTTTTCCCAATGAAATATTACTTTAAAAAAATCTAAAATGGTATTTTAAGGTTTTGACAGGGAAACACCAATAACATCACCAAATGATTAGTCAACTCAAAAATCCTCTTTGAATCATTGCTACAGTCCCTTCTGAACACTGAGGATGTGTACCACTAGCAGGCTGGTTTCACTCCACAACAGAACAGAGCTATCTTTTCCATACGAGTGTAGTTTAAGCAGTCCTGTGTATACTTATGTACATACTATAGGACCTGCCATGTCCACTTAAAATTGAGATTCAGATAGTGATTTTCTTCTGCTGGACCCATGAATAATTTATTTCAGTGATTCTCAATCCTGACCTGTTCCCCAGCCCCTGAATCCTGGCCACTGGGCAGGGCACATCTTTATCTTTAACAAGTCCCGGTGTAACTGTAGTACGAGCGTGGGCTGAGAACCACAAGTTCACTCAGTCACGACTCCTCATACAGACCTCCTGCCACAGTTACCAAGTGCACATGCTCCTGCCTCCCAAACATCAAGACCCAACCCAGGGAAGTCTTCCCTAACCGCATAGCACTCTGCTGAACACGTGATCTGGAAAGGGAGGACAACAATGGCTGCTATCTCTGCAGGATGCTGTGAGGACGGACCAGGCCAGACAGACAATAAGAGCTCTACGAATGGCAGCTGTTCTTACTGGCGGCAAGAGTAGGCTCCAGAGAGGAAGATCAAGAATAGAAACAGCTCATCCCACCAACGTCACCTATTGACCCTAACTCTTCCTAACATGTGAAGATGAATCTTTAAATGCGAATTAACCGTTCACAGAAGAAAGTAGAATTGGATTTACAACTAACATTAAGGTTCCATGAAAAGAGTCTGAAAGTGCTCCTGCCCAGGGGAAGGTACTTTCCATAATGTCAAGGGTAAGCAGACTGGGAATTTTACGGTCACGCAACAAGGGAAATCGCAGCTGTCCCTGGGGCACTGCTCCGTACCATATTCGGTCAGTTGGGGGAGGTGGAATGTTGACCGCCAAGGTTCCTCTACATTCTTGTACTTCCACAGTTAGCAGCAGGGGTGTGTTGGAGACTTCTTCAATCTTCTTTTTGATGAACTCTGTCTCCGTTGCTTTTTGGAAATATTTTGACTTGGTGATTTTATCAACAAACCTCATAATCTTACTTGTTCGATGACCTCCAACATACCTGTCAATGAGGGATACAAATGGGTGTTCATAGAAACTTGCTCCTTCACAAACGAACACTTTGCGGCTCTTCATTCACCTTGATTTAGACCAGTTTCTCAGCCGCAGCACTACTGACATTTGAACTGGGCAAATCTCTGCTGGGGAATCTCAGACTGCCCTGCGCATTGTAAGATGTTTAGTACCATCCCTGGTCATTGGCACGTTCCCCCCAGTCACGACAATAACAAATGTTGTCAGACATTGCTGTATGTCCCCTGGGGGTGCAAAATAATCCCCAGTTGAAAACTACTACTTTAGACAGGGTGTAACATCACACAGAGCTAAGCTTTGACTGTGGAGGGTCACAGTTCTCCCAGGGCAAACAGAGAAGGCATCTCATGTTTACAACACTCAAGTACTGAATGTAAATCCAGTGTCCTCCAGGGGAAACCTCACCATTTCTACATGGCACCAAGACACCACACTGCATCAACAGGGACACAAACCAATTTTTTACTGACCACACTCTAGCTGGCATCATACTGACTCTGAATGGCAACTACTTTTTAAAGGGCTTAGGAACTGCTAAAGGAAAATGCTACCTCAAGTTAACATGCTAGCAGGCCAAGAAAGCTTTAGTATCAGGTGATATCTACCACAAGACTGCCCTAAGAAGAGAGGATATTTGCTTTTTAAAACCCTCCTCAGGTCTGAAGTGTTAGAAATGGTATGTATATGTGTGCAGGGAAAAGCAATCATCCCTAAGAAGGTCAAGTGGGTAGATTTTAAATAATGCACACAAACTTTGGAACCAACTCCTCAACGATCAGGATTCTCTTTTCATCTTCTGTAGGATTTCAAAAGTGAATAGACTGATATTTTCTTACAGAAGCTTCTGGCTTCTTTAAAATCTTTAAATAAAAGATCTGCAGAGAGAGACTGTTTAAGCACTTTGATCATTCCACAGTCCAAGTAACAGGCAAAGAGAGCCCCAGAAATGAAGTGCATAATCAAAAAAGGTCAGCTAAGTAATCCACGGTTTCAAAATTCAACAAAGAAGTCACCTGCATGTCTCAATTTTGTAAGAACCAGCAGCTTAACAGAATCATGACCCAGCTAAAGAGGGGTAATTCTCTCCACTGAGCACCAGAGGGCGGTGTTGTGTTAATTTGTGCTCCTTGCAATAAGCACGCCATTCAAATCTACTATTTACTCTGAGGGCTCAAGAAAGCCATTTTGGTTGGGATCAACTCTTAAGCAAGGAAAATTATACGGGTCTTTTTGCTTCAGGGTCTGGAATTTAGACAACCCCCTAACTTTGGGTTACTAATGCAAAAACCATTTACTCAGTACGAAGGAGGAAGGAAGATCACAGAGGAAGGAGGGAAAGTAGCTCACTCCCAACTTGCTGTCCTCACTGCTGGAGACCCCGGAAGCTAGATCCACTCACCCTTCAGCCCCTGGAAGAAGCGGTTTGTCCCCCGTGCTGGGCTCTGGCGCAT
The DNA here is from genome assembly GCA_004027475.1 of Anoura caudifer. Taxonomy (NCBI): domain Eukaryota; kingdom Metazoa; phylum Chordata; class Mammalia; order Chiroptera; family Phyllostomidae; genus Anoura; species Anoura caudifer. The sequence goes on from PVKU01000959.1 coordinate 191,228, forward strand.
CGTCTTCCTCGGAGGAGCCAGCACTGGAGGACTCCTCATCGCTGTCAGCCAGACAGTATGCCCTGGGCCTGCAACTGAACGGGGCAGAGTCACCACCGCAGCCTACCCATCACCACCCAGGCTCTGCTTCGAAAGAGAACACAGACGCTCCGCCGCCTCCACCACCACACAAGTCGTCATTCTCCCAACGCACCCCCAAAAGAACAGGCCCAATCCAAGAGTCCTCGGATTGGACTGGTTACCAGGGAGACGCTTCAGCGCCAAGTCCCCTGGGAAAACACGGATGACTTGGGTCTGAAGAGCTCTATAGCGCATGCGTCAGGACAGGTGGTGGGAGTTTGGTGCAGTCAACACAAAATGCAGTGAGTTCACCAACAGTGCAGCAATAGCCAAGTGGGGAGGTGAACGGAAAGAACGATGGTTGCAATGGTGAGGTGACAGCTTATGTTGGAGAGGGGACCACTCCTCACCAATGAGGGGGATGTTCAGGCAAGTCCCCTGACTGGCTGAGTTCAAAAAATAAGATGCTCTCTGGTTTTGTTAGCTCCAAATTAGTTTAGACTCAACACTCCTTCCTAGTGAAACTACATTTATCTTATCCCCACCTGGCCCAGCTGAAGGTCACGGAAAACTGACTACAGGGTACAAATTTCAAGGGACTGTTAGGAAGCAACTGACATGAGAACCCAGGAACTGTCCTGGAGAAGTACAAATTTAAAAACCATTAAAGAAAATCCTCAAAATAATAAAAAGCCTTATTGGAGAGCAATGTCCCTCATTAATCTTTCCAGGTTGGAGAGTCCTTTTCCACAGACATGGGGGCTGCTGGATCACCAAGGAGCAGTGAGGGATCAACATTCCCTACCAAAGGTCACTGGGAGCTTCTGGGCTGAGCTTCGGCCCCACAGAAGGCAGCTCCCTGCCCGGATGATGGCTTTGCTTCAGGGGGGCAGACGCGCATGGCCCAACTCTGAGGCTCAGAGACTTGACTGGGACAAAATGAACAGAAGACAGAGTAATCTCTGAACACAATTAAGCACTATTAAACACTATTAAAAATGGTCAATAAGCAGAGGGTTGGGCCTTGTATTTTTGACAAGGACAAAATTACCAGGACAGGGCAAGACAGTAGAACTTCAACCCTATCTCCCTGTAGGTGCAATCCTTTGGGGTTTTCCTCTGATGTTGTCCTTGGGCCACCAGAAGCAGCCTACTGGGGCGGTCATCTCTTAGCCAACAGGGGCCAAGGGCACCTAAGGGCAGAGCACACACACAGAGGCCCCAGCACTGGGTGGGCAGGACTGAAATCTCCACCCCTGAAACAGGAGCCTGGCTGTAAGAGGACCCCACAAGTGTCCTCCCTGGCAGAACACCCGGATCCTCAACACCAGCTCTGAAACATGAGAGCCTGCTGCTTCAGCCAGCAGGCCTGAGGGCAGTGTTAAAGGGAAACTCCTTCTGCTGACACAAAAGCCTCCTGTCCCTGGCCACAGAAACAGCAGCAGCACCTGACTTTTTCTTCCTCTTCCATTAGAGGCCCAGCTGGTCCTGGAAATGCATATGTGTGTTTGCTGGTCACAAAGTGACTTCAGAGCTTTCCATGGTGAGACAGCCCTCAGTAGAACTTCTTTCATTTTACATGTACCTAGCAAAATTCGGTTTCCAAGCAAGTCTAAAATCAGGTCATGAGATGAGGAAAGTCAGGGACGTAAATCCCAAGGATAACACAACCATCTCAGAAATGTATCTTACTTCTCTACCAGTAATGACTCGGCTCCCTGGCTCTTACCTACTGCTGCCAGCTAAGGCATCTGTGTCCTGTTTCCCATCCACCAGTCCGAAAACTGCCTCAAGATCTATGACCACAGTGAAACCTGGTGAGCCACTGCCCACTCCTGTCCCCACAGGCATTTGTCATCTGGCAGCCTCCAGACCCAGGGCAGAAGATGCCAAAGGCTGAGCACTGCAGTGAGCTCTCAGGTTTCCTAATCGATCCTCCGCAGGGCAGAGAGCAGGACAAATTTTGTGGCTGGAAGTTAATAATTTAGACAAAGCTATAACAGTTAAAGCAGATCAGATGACACGAAATTCTGATTTTGACCAAACGTTACCTCTACTCTTTGCAGGAGGCACTTGATACTTACTAAATTAAATGTGTAACTGTTTAGCTGGTACTCAGTTTTAGAACTAAACATGCATTTTATGATCTCAACCTTATGATGTAGCATGAGAAAGACACACTCCACACATCCTTATTTATATAAGATGTGTGAGAACTAATAAAGCCTTATTTTTAAAAGCACACCTTAGAATTCCAGATGAGTGTGATATCCTTGCAAACAGTCACCTTAAAAGGCTTACTACAGTTTTGCTGCCTCTGCTTAAAATCTTTTTGGAAATGTGTCTGGAGCCAGACACATATGAAAAAGTGAATTATTTTATGAGTGACACTCTGTCTCAGACCAAACATTTAATTTCTTGGTCTCATCATCGCCATCAGTTCTGAACAACTTGTAAGCAATTTCTCAAAGACCCGATCCATCTACAAAGCTGGGTGATTTTCTGTCACTCAGGATAGTAAAAGAATATCACAGAGTCCAGAGGCAACTCTTTGAAAGCAGCTCCAAAATGCTGTAAGTAAAGGATGCATAGTTAAAGAGGCCAGGGAGGTGACTGCCTTGTGGGCACCACACTCATAGCGTGCATTCATTTTAAGAGAAATATGTCTCACACGTCTGCCACAGACACACAGGTGCGTACACCCACAGAGCCAGATGTAGTCACGGTGCAGACTGCAAGCACTCGGCTCCCAAGACGCCAGGGGCCTCAGGGTGGAGTGGTGGCGGCGGCTCAGGTACATGGTGGACGAGTGGCCCAACACAGAGGGCAGGGGGGCCTCCACGGGTGGACTTGCACACCCAGCCCAGGCTGCAATGGTAGGGCATGGACAAGCCACGCGCCTTACAGGAAATGCCCCACCCTAAGGCCACCCTACATTTAAGAAGCAGCCAACATACAGAATGTGTCCCTGACAGACTCACTTCAGCCTCATGAGGCAATTCCTGAAGTTCAGACTGCTCAGCTCACTACCTGAATTCTGAGTACCTTACTGCCTCAAAGGTATGTTAATTTACATATGCAACAAGAAGACTATTTGGGAAATAAAAAGACTAAAAGAAAAATGTCTGCAAATATAAAGTGTATACACATTTCAAAGGGAAAAGGACTTCACTAGAATAAAGCCAACACAGATTTCAAGATTTCAGTTTCTCGCCATCACCCTCAGGGTAATAATGTGAAGATGTGAACCAACTTCCTACCAGTAAACAAGACTTCTCACAGGTTGAGCAGCATCTCCTCAGACTCCCCAAGGGCACAATCATTTGCACACTTGCGGGGGGGGGGGGGGGGGGTGCTGACAAAAGCAGGGAGACAAAGCAGAGATCCTGCCAGAGCAGGACGGCAGGGGAACCAGCCCTCACCTGAAAGGGAGGCCCTAGACGGCAGCCCCGGGCTACCAGGAGGGCCTGGAGGAAGAGGGCTGCTGGCCAGCTCTTCAGACCTTCTGCTCTTTGGAGAGCTTTAACATTAAGGAAGCGTTTGTGCTGAAGATCACCGACCTACTGCACCCGAAGTGCACACTGACCCTGCCTCTCCTCCAGCATGCAGCCTCGTGGTGATTCCATGTGCTGGGGACTGAGGAAGTGAAGACGTGTATTCTAGAATCACTTCTGGGATTCGGTTCTTAGCTATGGGGGGGCTGTCAGAGGCTCTCAATGTTCCCAGAAATTGTGAGCCAAATGGTACATGTGTGGGCATTTCTGGGAGAAGGATCCAGAGCGCTGACTCCCAAAGGGATCCTTATGCAAAAAAGTGTTAAGGGCTCACATGCTCAGACCGCTTTCTCCTGAGTGAAGTGCTTTAGGATTGTGTTTTTCCTTGCTTTTAAAATTAAGTGACAGCCCACTGCCTTTCAACATATAACTTAACACCTTCACAAGAAAGAACAAAATATTTTATACCAGACTCTACTGGGAAAAAATGGTACTTTAGAAATATATTACAAACTAAATATGATACTATCATATTCTAAAAGCAGAGGATCTTTCCTAGTCTAGAGAAAACTGTTTGCTCTGAAACATGTCCATTGTCTGATCGGCAAGAGTTTGTAAACCTGAAATTATGCCAAGAGAGCTGGATGAACAATAGTTAACATGAAACACCTAAGTGGCAGGGATCTCAGGGACCCTGCCCCCTTCCAACGGAGCCCCTGTGCCAGAGCAGGCTATTTCCAGAAAGGGCTCCTTGTACCAGTGCTGCTGACGGATGCTTGCCTGTCGTGCTCCTGTTTAGTTAGGCCTCATGTTCAAGACCGCTCCTGCCTGACATGCTTCACCTTCCAAGCAGCTGGTTCTGCAACTCTTGTCTTGGCTGGACGGACGATGCCAGGTATGCATGGTGATGGGCGAGGGGTGCAGGGACAGAAGTGGCGTCTGACCACAGGACTAGATCCCCCAGCAATTCAAGTCGAGGAAGTCTGTATGACTTGCCCCGCCAGGAAAGCCTCTTAAATACTCCAACCTCAGTCCTCCCAGGTCTACAAACTGAGCCTTCACATCCAGGAGCATGACGAAAGGACAGACTTCCCAGTGGCGTCACAGTACCAAACAAGACGCAGCACCAACAGGGCATGAAATGCTACATGGAGAGTTGATAAATACCACTCACCAGAAAATACAATCCACAGATTGCCGAATCCAAACACATTTTAACAAATAGAAAAATAAAAGGGAAACAGCACAGACACAGGTTAGATTGCATACAGCAGGTGAAATTCTCCAATTATTAAAATAGCAACATTTCATTAAGTAAACTGGATAAATCAGAATAATCTAAGTAAAAGAACTTTCTTAAATGTATGACCCGGCTCCCCACATCTGCTCTTAGCACAATATAAATAGAAGTATCAGGTCAGTATCATAACTAAGCAAAAATTTAAGTGCCTGTGTCTTATGCCTAGACTCTGAGAAGGCAGCTCCTTGTGGCATTTTCCTGACATCACAGTGTTAAGTCTGCAGAGGGGCTAACGGTATGAGAAGCAGACTCCAATCAGCATTTTTATTTTGGTAAAAACAATTATATAATTTAAATCTGTAGTCAGTCATTTCAAAGGTGTGTGACAATGTAAAGTTTCCAGCTTAACCAGTCTAGGCATTTAAGGGAAAAAAATCAAACTTTATTAATTAGCTCAAAATTCAGCATATCTACTAAATCAGACAAACTTTGGGCATTAGATGCAGGATCTTCTACAAAGAGAGTCATTTACTAAACAAATCACCACTGTATTATTTAGGGGAAATGCATCTCAAAACACTTTAGGAACACCGTCTCGGCTATAAAGTCAATCACTGATCATAAATATTTGTGCTTAAAGCAGAGCGAGCCCCTGGAGACCTTAGCCTTACCCACATATGGCTGTTTGTGGCTCTAAGTTGAAGGAGGTACTTTCTGAGTCATGATTTTCTTCAGAGAGCATTTTATTGCACAGACAAGCCTGCCCTGCTGGTCTGAGTCAGTGATGTTTTCTGGGAAACCAATACTGTGTGTCCCACCGGCAGCACTAAGGCCAAAAGGTGCTGAGTAGAGGTGGGACTCACAGTCTGCGGGGGTGCTGGGATGAAAGCAGGGAACCATTCCCCAAAACCCTCAGTGGTCTAGAAGCACTTACAGGGAAGCTCAGTCTGCACCCAGGACTACCACACATCAAACCTGCTTCTCAAAGGCTGGGGGGAGAGGGTGGTTCCCCAGAGTTGGGTTAGTAAATTCATATAGCCCCTTACCCTTCTTTGCCAATTTCTCCAACCTTCAGGGCTTCAACAAGAGGCTCTTTACCTAGTTTGGTCAAATTCATTTTGGTCTCAAGAGTCATCAGAAAGGACCCATTGTAGGACATTTCCAAATCGATCCAGAGTCCTGGAGAAATGGTGAAAAAACAGAAGGTTTTTTCCCCCCCCAGAAAAACATGACTATGAATTACAGTATAAAAATTTACATCTGAAAGTAGCTAAATAGGTATCACATTGAAAGTCTACAGGTAGGTATCACCTGTATTACACCAAAGCATGCAAGAGGAAACTGTGAAAAGAAAAGCTTCTGGAAATGGGTCAACCACCTGGCAAGCTGTGGAATTTCAATATCTTATTAAAATGAGCTCAGTGCACATGTTATTAGCGCTGGCAGGGTCCCCTCCTCTGGGTTCTTCTCACATTTAGTAAGAGGATGGCTTGACCCAGGGCAAAGCCAAGATGAGGTCTGCTGATTCCCAGACAGTTATGAGGCAGAAGAGAGGTGCAGTGACTTGACTGCAAAGCTGGGCTGTTCTTTTAAAGACACACATGAGAACCACTGTCTTCCTTAAAGTTATCTAAAATTGTGGGGGTGGAAAGCAAGGGAAACAGAAAACAGTTCAGATTTAGCTTGGTATGATAAAGACAGTGACAAAAACTTTTAGAACCCTTTTCTTTCTGGAGATTGCCTAGTAATAGAAACAAAAGATTTAATGGTCGAGCCCCAGGATTATCCGGATAAAGCCAGGTAATCACTCTGTACCTTAGTTTAAAAACCTATTCCTTGGGCCCCCGGCTGGTGTGGTTGAGTGATGGCCTGTGAACCAAAGGGTCACTGGTTCCATTCCCAGTCAGAGCATATGCCTGGGTTGTGGGCCAGGTTCTCAGCAGGAGGCCCGTGAGAGGCAACCACACACTGATGATTCTCTCCCTCTTTCCCTTTCTAAAAATAAATAAATAAAAACTTTAAAAAAAAGAAAACCTATTCCTTGGAAAATATACTAATGTCAATGAGATCATATCCAACAGGCTTTTAACTTGGTGAAATTTCACTGGGATGGCCCGCCAGCAGCAAGCTAAAATGCAAACAGGGCTCAATCAATCACTGCAGGACCTTCTACACAGAGATCCCCTGACTCGGCAAGTAGGTCAGGAATTGCTGTGATTTTTCTAACTCAGCGCCATGCTACCCCATGGACTTTCAATCAAAATATGGTCCTTCACATGGGTGTTTAAATGTTAATAAATGACAACGCTTAAAGGAAGCAGGAAATTAATCTAAAACTGTTGTTCACACACAGCAGCATTTTCAAGCAATTACAGTAAATAACGTATTCCCCATTTGGCCACCATCTCAGCTAAAAGCTTTGCTTAACCTCAAGAAGCACTAATGGTATATAATTTTTCACTAAAGGCAGAATAATTTCCAATCTGTTTTCAACAAATTCTTTTTATCATAATTGAAGGTAATTATTTTCCATGAATGACCTGGTTTAATTAAGTAATATGCAGATCAAGTATGATTGTCTTCTTTGCAGCAACTCACAAAACTGCTTTATTTCTTGCTTATATTAAGCAGTTAGAAATCATTCATTAGCTTGCTCTTCAAAGGAACCATTCCTGGAAATAAAGGGCACATCTGCTTTCATAAAAACATCTAGTCATTAATCACTTCCAGTAGAAAAGGGATCAGTGCAATAGGCTTGATATTAATAGATTTTAAACTCGATATAAAAAGAACATCAATAAAGAAAATATTTATTCTAAATCTCCAACTTTATTTAACTTGAGAATCAATAGACTCAAATTACCTGGCTGCTGTATGTATTCAGACATAATCCTTTCTTTTGAAAATTCTAGCCTGGTTTCCAGTAAGTATTAACAGTATGTATTGCCCTTGAAGGTCGTCATGTTAGGGGCACTAGAATTTTACTTCTTAATAAAGTGGAAGGTTATGTTTGCCTGTTTTTTTAATGCAGGGGTATGGATACAAGCTTAGGAGCCTTCTGGCCCATGCCCCATTCATTAGGACATTCCCCAGTGACACCGTGGTCCAGTGCTCTACCTCCCAGGAGCTGAGGCAGGGAAGAGGAGGGAAGAGCACATGAAGCCCTGTCACTCAGACTGGGGCTTAAGTTTCACTAGAAGTTTCTTGACCTCTGTGCTCCGGCCTCATCTGCACAAGGGAGACTGCACTGATATGTGTAGCCCAGTGCTTGGCACAATTTGGCCAGGGCTCTTCCCTTTCTCTGCATCACCAGCCTCCCTCCTCATTTCCACAATGCTTGCCCCAGTCTAGCTTGCTACTGTTGCCACAGCAGATGGGCCAGATTAGAGGAAGCCACAGGGCCCAGAGGAAACAGGCTGCACTGGGCAGCCAGGGAGCCCTGTCTGGGCTGGGGAGAGGACGAGAGGTGGACACCTGACAGAGTCTCTGCATGGGGTACAGGGCCTGGTTTTTGTACCATTGTGTATATCCCATGAGCCCACCCACGGGGCCTTGCTCAGCCCTGGTTCTCAGTAAAAATGTGGCAAAGTCAAGAATGGTTTGAGAACCTTTAAAAACAGACATAAACTGCAATATTCCAACAAATTAATATGACGTGCTTACATTCAGATGAAGGCAAAGAGACAATTTTAGCATTAGGTGCAAGAAAAACTTGCTTCTGTGACAAGATACAGCAGGCAGAAAGCAGCCTGAAAACCTTGGAGCATAACAACCTGGAGCAGAGGCCAGCTGGTTACATAATGGGCGGGGCAGAAGGCTGCCACCTTGCAAGGCTGACAGAGGAAATTAACAGTTTCTAGAGAGGCTGTCTTCCCACGGAGGATAAATGCAGCCATGACATGAAGACGGGGACATACACTGTGCCGCAAGTGGCGTCTTAATTCGAACCGAGCTGAACGCTGCTCCTGTAGGTGAACGCAGTCTCAGAGTTGTTTCTGACCAAATGTTAAAACTGTACTGTGAGGCATTTCACTTAAAATGCTGCTTTCCAGAACCATCTGCTCTGGGTAGTGCTCAAGGGTGAAAACCAGAAGGGGAGGAAAGGACAACTTTTTAATCCTTTAAATAGGAGTAAGACAGGCAGTTCTGAGAGGTTCTCGGGAAAGGACGTGAACACAGAGTGCTGTCTTAACTTGGAGCTGCTGTAACAAAATGCCACAGCCTGGGTGCCTTGAACAATAGACATTTATTCCTCACGGTTCTGGAGGCTGCAAGTCCAAGATCAAGGTGCTGGCCAATTCAGGTCCTGGTGAAGGCTCTCCACCTGGCTTACAGATGGCCACCTTCTCACTGTGTCCTCACAAGGGAGAGTCAGAGCAAGCCAGACCTCTGGTCCCTTCTTATGAAGGGTGCTCCTGCCGTCACAAGCACCCCTCCTTCATGACCTCATCTATGCCTAATTCATTACCTCCAAACACCACCTTGTGGCAGGTTAGGGCTTCAACACATGAATGCGGGAGAGACACGAACACTCAGTCCGTAACAGGTCTCCCTCACACACGCAGTCCTCATGCTGAGGAGCTGTCCAGTGGTGAAGGGCAGTGCCTGACTACCAACAAGCCCCTATAAAACCGGCACTTTACTCTGCAACAGGTAGACACAGCTTGAGTCTTCATGCAAGGACCTGTGAGCAGCTCAGATGACTGTTTTTCCACTCTTCAGCTCCACGAGGAAAGGCTCAGTTACCACCATCACTGCCACGCGGAGGGCAACTGTGGCAAAAGTTACAGCTTACTCTATCCACAAATGCTTACTGAGTTCTTAATGCAAGGTACCAAGAGCTCAAGACACTGGGATGAATGCCTGCCCTCTGCAAGTTTATGCTTGAAGAATAAAGATGCCTGGGCCACCAGGTGCAGATCAGACCACGATGCCACCAGAGATGATAAACAGCCTTGATGGGTATCACCCCAGACAACTAGAACAGACGTTCTTCTGCCTTCTTCCTGGTAGTCTGTTTGACTGACCCCACGGCCTCAGGAATAGTTCTACCATAGCCATAACCATTTTGTAATTTCACTCAGGAGTGCACTGTTTTATAACTTTTTCAAGTTTCTTTTTTTAAATTTTATTTTTAGAGAGAGGGGAAGGGAGGGAGAAAGCGATGTGGAGAAACACCAATGTGGGAGAGACACATCAATCAGTTGCCTCTCGCACACCCCAACCTGGGGACCTAGCCCACAACCCAGGATATGCCTTGACTGGGAATCGAACCAGTGACCTTTTGGTTCGCAGGCCAGCACTCAATCCAGTGAGCCACACCAGCCAGGGCTTTATTACTATTAAAACAACTAAGAGGCATCAGTCTCATTGGAATGGATGTAATAGGGCACGGGCAACTCAGGAGTTGAGAGAACCTGAAGCCTTGCTCACCTGGGCTTGGCCCCTGTGTCATCTGCTCCTCCATTTCCTCTACCTCTAACTGTTAGTGGGTGATTTTCACTCTGAAAGTCAACATTTGTCACACAAGGAACAAACCTCCTTAAAATGGAGCATCAACAATATATTATTACCAAGAGCAGATGCTTGAATTATTCGGCCCTTAGAAATCACCAGTGACTGTTCTGTTTCTGGCACACAGACTGGTGTCATATTACTCAGATGCCACAGAAAACTAGAATTCCTTGTACTCGGCTGTATCTTTTAGGATAGACGTCATTTCTACCTTTGTCTACCTGCAAATGTTCTCGGAAAGAGCACTGCCTTGCAAGGTGGGCATAGTTACCAATCAATCTCTTCTCTCCCATCCCAACCAAGCTCTGCAAAAGGGTCTTTTCCCTCCCTTTCCACAAAAAGTCTTTTTTCTTTGTGAAATGTGATCCAGTCAGAGTGTGCATGCCGTTCCTATCAGCGCCAAGCCCCATGGTCTGGCCCTGTCACTGTGCTCAGCCCTAGATGGGTGCTCTCCTAACATCTACTGCTGACAAGGGTGTGGCAGAAGGAATGAGCAGGTCACACAGCCTGACTCTGGTTCCCGTTTCTGAAACAATCAGTTGGCAAAGTAACTGCAGTCCCAGCACTGACAAAGGCACCAGCACTATCGGTCAAGGTCCGGAAGACGAGTGGTAGATGGTGGACACCACCAGTCACGACTAAGGGCCTCTCTGAAGACAGACAAGGTTCCTGTTCCTGTTGGTCATGGTCATCTTTCCACAGAATGTGACACCTTCAGATGGAACGGGGATTGTTATTTGGGCATCCTGAAACAGCGCGAACTAGCACAGCACTATCCATGGTAGACGCTCAGTGACTATCTGCAGACTTAAATTCATGCAGCAAATGTCCTGTTCATCGGAACCCAAGGAGCCACAGTCTACATCCTCGATTCATTCTGACACTGGTCCCAGGCAAGGAACATGAAAACCTGGTGGACAGAAGAGGTTCCCCACTGAGCCCCACCAGGAGGCTTTTACCAACAATAAAGCATCGTGACAGCAGCAGCAAACACTGACGGCTGTCTATGTGCCACATGTCCCGTCTGAGCACTTTACATGTGACATTTACCTCCAGCACAGCTGAACGAGGCAGACACGACTGACAGTGCTTTACGAATGAGGAAACTGAAGCCAAGTTATTAGTCCCCAAGGCCTCACCCTAGATGGGGACAGGGCAGGGCCCCAACGTGGGCCACCTGGCTGCGGAGCACGGAGAGCCTCTGGAGAGGCACAGCACGGAAGGCAAGCTGCTGGGTGACCTTTGTTGAGTCACCCAGTCACCCACTCCAGGCTTTGGCGCACACATCTAAACACAGCAGGGTCTGGCTGGGTTATCTCTGACTGCCCTTTCAAGTCTATGTAGTCAATCTGCCCAATTCTCTACGTGTTTGACTCTAAATTAATTTTTAACCACAACAGAAAGAATACTGGAAGAGAATACATCAAAAATATACCAACGGTACCAAAAAGGTAACCCTGGCTATCTCTGAATGGTGGAATGATGGGTACTATTTTCCTTTTAATCTAAACATTCCAGTTTTCCTAACAATGAGTTTTGCTGAATAAATGAAGGAACAAATATCACCTACCCAAACAGAGTTAATAAAACAGTGGGAAGGAGCATGGCTGAGAGGGGTGGCCTGGTGAACCCCAGAGGCCTGGCCCTGGACACAGCAGCTCAGGTGGTGATAAAGGGCAGGGAGGGGAGGCCAGTTTTGGGGGGGGATTTCAGAGACAGGGTTCTGAACCCCACTGTGTGGCCTGAAGGGAAGGGAGGCGACCCGCACACAGTCCTTGGTTAGAGATGTATGTGGAGTGGGGAGGGGTCAGAGATAAGGCAGGACCTGCGAAGCCAGTTCACAGCCACATACCATTGGTGGGATGTGAGGATGCCCTGGGGAAGGAGGTTATTTCACCTTATTAACTACACTAGAACTTGGCCATGCGTCTCAAAACTCAGGCAAGCGAATGTGGCCAATGTGTGATTTTATTCAGGGGAACTACAGACTTTGCTCCTTTGCAAGGCCACAAAAGCTGACAAATGGCACTTTTCCTCTCATCTATCCTGGTAGAATCTGCCAGCTTTAGGCTGTGGGATGGGTCAACAGTGACGCCAGCAGTCTGGCCCCAGAGCTGGCGCTCAGAACCGCCACTCTGCGTCACCTCAAGAAGGGCATCTGGAGGGTGGAGTGATCGAACCAGCTCTGGACCGAATACCCCTCCCGAGCTTGATGCCTCCAACAAACAAGCACAAGTAAGCAAACATTTTTAAAAAAAGTTGTGTATGTGGGATCCCACGGGAGATGCTGCTCCCCACAGCTGCTGAAGCCTCTTCACCTAGGTTGCCTTCCCCTAAAAGTTAAACTCCACTCTTCAGAGTCAGTTTTAGCAAGTCACCCCTGATTTTAACTTCCCTAAAAGGAGAGTTTTCCTTAGAGCATTGAAATCCACACGTGTATTTCTTCCACATCCATTTCTGCTTTACCATCACCTGTATCCTTTGTAGACTTGGAAAAACCTAATTTGATCAAACTTTTAAAACCCACAGGCTTTGTGTCTTTATCATTCCTTTCCTCCCTTGTTACATAAGCAGCCAGATCTCTAAAATCTGCCCTGAAATGAGTTAATTCAGTCTCCAATGGATTAAAAACCAGCAAAGCTTTGATCTGTCTAGTACGGCAATTTTCAACCGGTGTGCTACAGGAATTTTTAAAACATGCAGTACCTGACTACTGAGTCAGGAGCACTTACTTCTTTCCCTTAGATTGTCAAAAAGAAAAAAAGACAACAGACAACCCAAGAATACAAATCAAAATTATACTTTTTTTATGGTCAGATAAGCAAAATCTGTATTTTTTTGGTGTGCTGCGTGTGGTGTGCCATAGCTAATTTAGTAATTAGTTATGTGTGCCATGAGATGAACAAGGTTGAAAATCGCTGCTCTAGTGAAATGTGTTGCTTCAGAGGGACAGCAAAGAGACTGGAGACTTAGCACGAGTGGTGAATTTCACATAGAGCCTGACAAAGCTGCCCTGGGAGGCTGCAAAGTTCAAAGTCACAGGGACACTTAGATACAGCTGTGGCACTGCTCCCTTCTCACTGGAAATTTCTGCTAATTCAACAAAGAACAAATTTGGTCCTGAGATAACAGACTGCTAATGCATTAGAAAACAGAGCACGTACACGTATTATTTACTTTCTTTAAGCCTGACTCTCTGGGGGTTTATGTTAGCTGATCATTTGCCAGCCTGTTACATACAAGTCAATTCCTAAAGAGGCAAAGAGCAAAGGGCAACCCAGAGCCTGCTAGAGGCAGGAAGGCAGGCAACGCTTGTATGCTGACAGTGAAGTGAAGATCCTAGCTGCACACTCAACACACAGATGATGCATCTTTTAAACTTTCACACGTGGTTAAGAGAACTCTAGCTAAATCATTTTTAAGAATCTTTTCTAGTTTTACTCTTAGTAAACCAGGAACTAATCAAACCCAGGGGCACTCAGATTTATTAAAGTGTAGACACATGCCCTGGCTGGTGTGGCTCAGTGGACTGAGTGCCAGCCTGTAAACCAAATGGTCACTGGTTCGATTCCCAATTAGGGCACATGCCTGGGTTGCGGGCCGGGTCCCCAGTAGGGGGAGCGTAAGAGAGGCACCCACAGATTGATGTTTTTCTCCATCTTTCTCCTTCCCTCCCCCTCTCTCTAAAAATAAATAAATAAAACCTTTTTTAAAAAGTGTGGACATAATTAAGGGGTTACAGACAATCTCAATGTGCAGTATTACACGGACTTCCGCATTTGCAAATAATACTCTGGTCTACCTTTCTCTGAAATCAATGGGATACTCAAAACATGAAAATATAGGCTGTCAGCTAAAACACTGCTAGAGAGATGGCACTAGAAAAATAATCCCTTTGTATTGATATCAAATATATCTATAAAAACACAGAAAAGGATTTCAGTAAATATGTTTCAAGAGCCATATGATATAGCCATACGGGGGGGACCAAAGTAGATGTCAGAGTCTACATTTTTCTGAAACATTTACTTCGAAACAAATATCACTCTCCTAAAAAGTTGTAATTATTTTCTTCTCTGCCCTGTTCCTGAGCCTTCTGAGGAATAATGTGAATCCAGTGCAGGTAGAAAGAGGTTCACTCAAAAAGGGACAGCGCCGGAAAGAGCCGGCTGCTTCCGTGACAGGAGATCTGTTCCTGCCTGCTCACGGACTGCTCTTGCCTGCCTGGCTCACTCTCCTTTTCATGGAACTTCTGTGTACTAGATTTTCTACCACGGTCCTTGAAAGCTGCGTGCCACAAATGCAGAGAAATCTTTACATTTATTTAAACCCTCTGTGCATTCTAACCAACTTTCTTCCCCAATCCGTAAGAACAGATGTAGATGTGTCAGTATCATGTCTTAAAAATCAAATCTGAGAACCCTCCTCCAACAGAGAGGCTTACTCTCAAAATACTGCCTGATGACATGCCTTCCTTTTCAAACACCTAATTCAGCAGCTACTAGGAGTGGTAAGGAACATAAAGATGTAAAACACAGAGATCAAAGAATCTGCAACCTAGAAGTTGGAGCAAGGTAAAGATGTGGATACACATGAGGAGAGGCACTCCTGGAAGGAGTTCAGGGCTCCGGGGCTGGGCAGATGCACCTGCGAGCCCCGTGCAGGCTGAGTGAGGCTGAAACCCAGCCCACTGCCTCTCACCCTGGCAAGGGCTGCGGCCATCTAGGGCAAGGACTGCTTTCTAAATTGCACAAAAGCCCCAACTGGTACGTGGGCATCTTCGGCACAAGGACTTTTTAAGGACCTGAGAGGCTAGAAGGAATAGGAGGGGCAGTCCTGATCTATTCCCCATCAGTTTGAGGCTGATTGTTAAGAACAAAGACAACGGACATGAAATACATGATTTAAAAAGTCCCCAACTCCCCCCAAACACAAGGCCTTGGTATTCAACTTGCAGTGACAGAGACATTTTCACACTCACATAAGTGGTCATTTCTCTCTAAAGTCAATTAAGAGTTACCTTGGTGATCAACATAAGGCTTGAAGGCCTGAAGGATTTTTGGCACAGCCACCCCCATGTCAAGTTCCGTCAGAGTTAGCTCATTCATAAAGTAGGGGAGCTGGAGAAGAGAAGTAAACAGTGAGACGTTAGTACCTGGTAACGTTAGAATTCAACATACTCTCAGAAGGGATGACAGTCAAGGTTTTGGGGATACATTCATTTAACCCAAATTTAGTGAGCACAAACCACATACTAGGCATTGTACTACAGACAGTCTCTTCTCTGTCTCCTTCCCTCCTGCTGTGGAGGAGGCAGGTGAGGTCCCTGCTCTCCCAGGGTTTATCTTGGAGAGGCGTAAACAGATAAACAAGCAGACAAATAACTTCAGAGTGGTTAGTGCTACAGAGAAAGTAAGGCAGGTAATAGGATAGAGGGAGTCTGGGGTGTGGGCAGGGTTGGCTATTCTGGCTAAGGAGGCCAGCGAAGGCTTCTCTGAGGAGCGGGGTTTGGCCAGAGACCTGACTGCGGAGGCGGAGCCAACCAAGTTGGTTGGTTGATGTGGTAATTCCTGGTGTTGGCCGCAGTGTGGGAAAATGGACCACTCTTAGACTACCAGTGGGGAGATAAGAAATGTAGCAACAACATTCCTGACAGGCAAACTCACATTTTTAAAAATCCTTGAAAAACAATGACATCCCTGACCGTGTGCTGACATTTCCATCTGCGCCCTGGGTTTGAGTTCCTCCCTATACCCCAGGGACGTATTACAGGGGGTATAGGGAAATGTCTCTGCATTTGTCCCCTCCCTCTATTGAAGGCCACAGCTCCAGTCAGACAGACAGCCCTCCCCACAGGGCCACGCAGCCCAAGTTCCGGTAACTGCCTGTATTTTTGCCCCTTCAGGGAGAGGTAACAGCTTCCCACTGCTGCCAGCCCTCGGGTGCTGCACCATCCCTTCTGGTTTCTCTACATAGGCTCACACTTTTATAAATTTTCCTTTTGTTAAAAACTCTCCTCTCAGGTTCCTCCCTTTGAGGGGGACCTCCACTAATACAGCTGTCAGCAGGACTTTACGGAGGAAGTTACAGAAAAGTATTGGTATCATGCCTAGAAATCCCTACTTTGCCTCAAGACTACAAAATTAGTTCATCTATGTTTCCTCCACCTGGACTGTACTTGTATGTATCTAAAAACAAAATGAAACAAAACTTGAGTCCATTCCCAATTTTAGTGTGAGATGTAAATCAAGGATCCACTTTAACTTTCCCCCAATAATTTCAGGTATCTTAACCTACTGTTGAACCACCAATACTGTCCCTGACAATGCCACCTTTAAAGATTCCCACCACCCTGGAAACTGTGTTAAGCACCTGTTTTCTACCAGCACCAAACGGCTTGTATTACTGTAGCTTTATAATGCATTCTCGAATCTGTCAAGTCTCACTTCTTTTCCCCTAGAATTTTCTAATTTCCATGAATATTTCTCCAGTTGACATAAGAATACTTTTGTAAAATTTAAAATAGTTTTTTAGAACATTTAAGTTATGTTAAACATTTCCCACTAAACAAGGTAGCATCTAGCCAGGCATGAATTTAATGCCTATTTAGACTGGACCTCCTCAGCTGTCTCTCTGCAGAGTAACTTACATACTTTTAGGATTCACCAGTCAGAGAACTCCATCTCTGAGTTTCTGCAAGGGGGCTATGAAGTCTGTGATGGATGAAACGTGACTAGAGACAGTATTCAAACATACATTTCTGAATTGGTGCTTGCTGTGTTTGGAAAAGCTTTTTCCACCAAAAGCATCAATGTTATGTGGTTTTTGGCCTCCCAGTCAGCCTGCAGAATGCTACTTGGCCAAGAACGTAGCCAAAATCTTGCACCCTTGTCACCCTCCCCCCAAACATCTTTTTTATCTGTTATTGTCATTCTAATATCTAGTGTGTCAGGAGCATGCTGAGTTTCTATGGAAACAGAGGTCCAACACTGAGCCAGGGGAACAAATGCAGAGACAGAAACATGCTGTCCCTCCTTGTGGCCTTGTCCAACATCCCACCCTACCCCATCCTACACCCTGCAGTCCTGCAAGGACCTAGGGTGAAGGAGGGGACTCAGAAAGACTCCGCAGGGTGTGGCAGGCTCTCATTACCAGTAAGCAAAATGGGGAGGGGTATCATCAGCAGGGTCTGGTTACCTCCTTACTCTCCGGAGTACCCAACTCTAAGATTCTAGAACATCTCTCACTCACCCCCAACCCCCTCCTCATTCAGATCTCTGATCTGAATCAAAACTCTCAGGATCAGGCCCTGGAGCGGCTTCCTTCATACCCGGCAGGGAAGGCAATGAAAGGTCACTGCTCCTGCTCTTTCAGCCAGGACCTCTCCCTGCCCACCTAAAGGGCACCACAGTGTGAGAGGGACTCACTGTGTGTTCTCTGTCTTCCTGAGTAAACCCAGCGGGGACTGGACGTTCGGGTGCATGGCTCATTCTCAGGTGGGTGGGCGGCATGTTAGCAACTGTATGCAGTAACAGCAGCATTGGCTGACATGGGCCCAGAGCCCCTAACAATTGAGAGCCCCATGCTGGTGTGAGAGCAGCCGGCCAAGGCCAAGAGTATACTTGCTGTTGGGGCAGAAACTCAGCATCCACCATATGCACACTGGGCAGGTCTTTGAAAACGAGTCATTCTCATGTGCAAAGCTGGCCATCTGAGACTGCAGGGCAAGGCCAGCAAAGAGTTCTCTGCATGTCAGGCCTTTAAGGGACACCAGGAGATGGGGCGATCTTTGTCACAGGGGACAGCTCAGGCTCCTCCATCCATTCTGTCTTGACTGGCCATTAACTCACACTCACTATATCAAGGAATAGCTCTTCCAGTGGTATCTGAATAGTGGTAATGAGTTCCTTTGACAGGGTGGTGGCAGGTTTGGAATTTGATGCCTTTCTGTTTATCCCACTGCCAGGGTCCCCTCTGCTCTGCAGGGCACTTCATGGGTAGCAGCTGGGGTTGGGGTGGAGGTGCTGAGGCCGGCAATGGAGCAAGGGCTGCCTGGCCCCTGAATGGCCAGTGCCGCCGCTGGATCTCGGCACCTTTTCTCTGCCTAACCTGCCTGCACTTCTGACCACAAAAAATAAAAGGGAGTTTCAGTTTGTGAACTTCAAAAGCCCACATGACGAGCAAAGGGAGAAGATGGATATGAAAGACTTTCCCTTCCACTTCCTCTGGGGTGGGGAACCCACCATTTTCCACCAAGGGGCCAGAGGCCCAGTGGACTTCTGACTCCAGAGAGAAGGTGGAACGCTGCCCTCCGTTTGTGTGGGAAGGTGCAGCACATGGAGAGCTGTGTGCCATCTGGAGTTCAGGCATGCCCTGCTTCCTGTCACACACTGCCAGGACCTGCTGCCCTCTTGCTTGGGGAAGGGCCCATGACAGTCTCTGGGGAAGGAGAAGTGCCAGCCCCAGCCGTGGGCCTTGACCCAGGAACTCAAACCCTCCACTACCCCCCAAAACCAAGAAGGTTGAGTGAGCTCCAGGTTGAATGTGGGCTTCTCATCTCTAAACACAGAAGGGTCACTGCCGCTTCCTGCTCCCCCCACAGATCTGGCTAGCGGGGTGGGTTCAACCCTCAACTCATCTGAAGGACACAGACTGACCCCTGTCAACAAAGGCCTCCCAAATCCCTGCCCCAAATTCTGCCTTGAAATACCATTTCCAGCTTAGGAGGCAGCCTCTCCTCTTCATCAAGAGCTCAGGGAAGAAGACAGAGCAGGTTCATTACCCAAAGTCAAACAAAGCTCTTCCATGCCCACGTTTTAGTTCCACTGCAATTTTATTTAGAGCACAGCCTCCTAACATGGAGTCCTTCAACTCTCTGAAGTCAGGGGCAAAATTCTGTGTCACTGTGCTTTTTTCTAGGGAAACAATCAATCCACTTCTGCTTCTCCAAGGGATCTATGGCCCCAAAAGACCCACTGACTTAAGCTGCTGTCTCTCAGTGAAGATTTGGGGGCCAAGGTGACTCTTCTTTGCCTGGGCTTTGCAGGGTCAAAAACTTACTTCTAAATAACCTATGTAAGGTCTCTTGGTTGCCAAAGGTGATACGAAATGAGTCATTTGGTGGCAACCATGAGGAATGCTTATGCAGTTTAAACTCACTTCCAAGTGGGTCTAAGTCAGAAGCAGGACTATTTCTTCAGCAAAAGGAGAGCCCAAAATAAAATACCATCTGGCCAGAAGTAAAGGTCAAACCCTGACATATTTAGTCTGCAGTGCTAACTTTCCCAGCGTGGCGGGGAGCATGCCTTGGGAAAGGGGTCTTAAGTAATCAGGCATTTTCCTTAGCGTTCACTGGGCGGCTCAGACAGTGAGGCTGGCTGGGCTCCGGAGACACTAACTTAAAGAGAACAGAAGTCTACACGACAAGTGGGAGCTATAAAAGCTCACATTTTCCCAATCCAAATTCTGGATTATTACCTGAAGTGGATAAAAATAAGGGCGACACAAGGAAACAGGTAAACAGG
Organism: Anoura caudifer; assembly: GCA_004027475.1. NCBI lineage: Eukaryota > Metazoa > Chordata > Mammalia > Chiroptera > Phyllostomidae > Anoura > Anoura caudifer. Next base: position 211,060 of record PVKU01000959.1, read on the forward strand.
AACAGTCAGTCACTAAGTCCTCAGATGCAGCTAGTCACACGGTCAAGGTCACAGCCCAGCCATGTTGTTTGGCAAGAATTTATGACTCTCATATGTTCTATGTTTTAAACTGAGTTATTTTTCATTGAGAATATAATGGCACAAAATTTCCAGAAATTAAGAAATGTGAAGAACTGGAAGCCCTTTGGGTGAAAAACAATACCTTTATTTTGCTGAGTTTCATTTGGATTTTCTTAGACACCAGATCAGACCAGTACTTCTCTCCTAAGAAGTCCCAAAACATTCTTCCAAGCAAGGCGTTCACCCAGGCTTCCTGTTCTTCCTCCTCAGAGGGTGGAGCCTCTGGCAGCTGGCGAAAGAAAAGGGACCAAAATTAGCTAGAAAGCAATTGGAGAACCAGATAGGTGCTTACTTTTATAAAGTCACTGGAGGTCCTTCCCTATAAAGATTGGCGACCACGTGAGTGGTATTTTTTCCCTATAAAGTAGAAGTCCCACATTATATCAGCAAAGAGAAAATGAAAGGAAAGCCACCACCACAGATAAAAGTTCTCCACCTATTTTCTTTTTTACCAGTCTTCCTGTGGATCAGCTAATATTTCATACAATTAGCTTGCCCAAATTAGCGTGATGCTATCAAATACTGACTTGCCTAACTTTCTTCCCACTAAGGCCCCCTGGATGAGGAGCTGCCAGGCTGGTCCTCAACAGGCAGCCCGACAGCTCCCCAATGCCCAGGCCTCTCACATTCAGCCTGATGCTACCATTCACAATTCTCATGGGCAAGGGGCAAGGGAGTGCTTAAAAATACTGGTGCTTGGGTCCTACAGCCGGACACACTAACTGAAGTGGGGGTCAAACTTTTTAGAATCCCTCTCACTGATGTAATGAACAGGTGAGGTTGGGAACCCCAGGCCTGGATTAGAGAGAGCCATTCTCAGGCATTCTGTGAAGCTCCTGTAGCTCTTCTCGCCTGGGCCTCGCCTCCACATGATGTAATCCATCTAAAACATCTGCAATGGCCAGTGGGCAAGGTAGGAGAAGAGTAAGCCTGGGTTAGTCTCCAATTCCCAAGGCAAATCATGCTATGGACTCTGGCCCGGTGCAGGTAGGTGAAGAAGAGGGGAGAAGCAGCAGTGACACCCACGACAGTGTACAGGTTTTACAGTGGTGAGGTCAGGCTAGTTCGATAATGCCTACTGGTCATCGCTGTTGTCACTGCTGCTGTCCAATGACCCCCCGCCAGGACAAGATTCTTTCTCAGGTTCCCTCCTTTACGCTCGCGATACCCTAGAAAGACAACTTTTATGTCTATTTTGGGGATGAGAAAACAGACTCGGAACCGCTCAGTGCCTTGCCTGAGGCCCCTCGCTTATCGGCAGAGCCTGACTCACAGCCCCCTTCTCCAGGCTCCCAACCTGCCCAGTCCTGTGGCAGAGAAGGAGGGAAGGGAGGGAGGGGTGTGACTGGCTCATGGTGTGACAGACATTTTCCTCTGCTGAATTTTCTAATTAGACTATAACTTTATAGAAACAATTAGCCTTGAACAGCAAGGACCAAAAGAACTAGAAATGCAGACACCTGTGAATTGTTCCCCCCTTCACTTCTGTGGTTTATTATATAATGCATTTGTCCTGCCCTCATGGGTTGCTGGTAGCGATAACACACCACACACCCTCACCATGTCCATGCTCCACACACGTGCGCTCATGCCAGTGCCGTCTCTTGTGGGCGACTGTGACCGTGCCCGAGACACAGCTGTGTGCCTAGGCCAGGGGCACAGCACTCAGGGGGCTTGGTGCTCATGGACTTGACATCTGGGATGTGATGGCTCGTGAGCACCCCAAAGTTCTGTGGCACATGCCTATGCGATTTTTCCGAAGCCTGGAGTTCTGAGGGTCTGACCCAGGGGAACTGGTCACTGGGCCTGTGCAGGGCCTGGCAGAGGGCCCGGCACCCGCCTGTCCACAGTCTTGTCAGAGCTTGTGTCGTCTTTCTCTTTGGGGACCTGAGGGTTCACTTGCATTTTGGTCTAATGTTACTACTACATGTAAGGGGAGACATTTTATGTTCTAGGAGTCATTCAAATTCGGGTGTTTTGAAAGGTCTCCCTTATAAATGTTGGTGAGTCTTGTTTAAAAAAATCAAACTCTGGTTTTAAGGCAGAAGACTAAGGACCTAGGAAAATTCCTTGACAGGTGGAATGACGGAAACTGAGACAAACAGTTAAACAGGCCGAGCAATTAACAGTGTGCTAATAAACTGCAAGATCTTATCTTCCCTAAGCAAGGACACTCAGGAGCAGATGATTTACACCTCTCTTCTGCAGCTAGAGAGCGAGTAGGTTACATCACCCTCATCAAGGACAGAGAGCACCGAGACCCTGTTGGTGTCATCAGTGCCAGCCAGACCCCAGAACAGATAAAGTAGTTGGAATAAATAACAAAAATCCAATTAGAGCTGCAAAAATCCAATTAGAGCCGGAAAAATCCAAGATAAAAGCACAGCAGTGAAGCTGGCCAGGGAATGATATCAAACTCCCCTATAAGCTCATTTTGATGCATCAGCATATTAAAGAACACACCTGGAAAGCTGTTGAATATTCTGTTGAGACTCTCCCCTGAGAGCTCCCCTAAAACTCCTGCCTTTAGAAAACAGATAAAAACCTTTAAGACAAAGACCCAATACACACTCTTTCTTGAGCACCCCTAACCCCCCACCCCCTTTCCTCAGGTGTATTATCTTTGCATTGTTTCTCCTCGAAACCAGGGGAGCAGTGGGCAGTGGCAGCTCACCCTGAGCTAACCCCCAAATCCATCTCCAAGGGACCTTTTGGTTCTGTAACTTACTTTCTTTCCTGAGTCCACACAGCCCAGCATGGCTCACTTCCGTTACTGTGATCTGAAGCCTTTCCTTTGTTTCCTTGTCCCCAGCTTTAATAAGTGTGCTCTCAATCACCGGAACTCATGCCATGGTATCTTTCCTGCACAAAGTCAAGAACCCACACCTTCCAGACCATGCTGAGGCAGACCCAACTTTGCCCTGGTCCCCTTCTGGTGGCAGTTTAAAAAATAACACATGTTGATCATTCCATTTCAGAAGGCAATGCTCCACCTTACTTTTAATGACTGAGTGTGTTCTGTCTGTGCTTTCTTGTGCTATAATGTCTTTTGATATTAATCAAGACATTTCTACCACTGGGTCCTGGACGGAGGAGAAGTCTGTGATCAGTGAACACTCAGTCAGGCTGCAAACTGTACCTGTTATTATGGAATCACTCTTCTGTCTGATCCCCCAAGGGGATCTGGCCCAGCTTTCCCGGGGTTACTGCTTTAAGTCACATCAGATTATCTTTTGTGTCTCAGCAAACACTCAGCAAACACTCAGCCAAGGACAAGGCTCTCCTCCCCTGGGAAATACAGGTGGGCCCTAGCTGCACCCCATGCAGGGCTCCGCATGTCTTCCTTAGATTTGTAGGCTACAGGGGAGGCTGGGTTACTCTTTCCCTTCGAAAGTAGGAGAGTCTACCCTTTATTAACCTTTCTTTATAATCCTAATTATTCATAGGAAACAGGTTTAACAACAACAACAAAAAAGGCAAGAAACAAAAGACTATTTCACAATTTATGTCCAAGCCAAAGGCATATGATGTGGAAACAAATTTCTGAAATAACTGACAAGCAGGTTGCTTTTTCAAAGTTCCTTTTTCTAATTCAGGCTTCTCTCCTCAGACTCACTGGGAACAAAAAAAAAAAAAATCCAAGAGCAGCAAAAACACTGAGAATGCATCAAAGCAACTTTATGAACAAAATATGGACTCAACAGGCTGCTAGAAAGAACTCACTTCCAATGAATGCCATTAAACATTAAAAAGCTTAAAGAATTAATGTGCGTACATTTCCTAATAATGCTGTTTGGCTGCAGGAAGGAATATGAGAAGATTACCCATTTTACCATTTCAACTACACACGTACATTTCCAAAGGGCAACTTTCTAAAAATGGCTTCTAGGAAGCAGTTTGGAGAGGTTGACGGTCCAAAGGTGAAGAAGGCTGTCATAACTGAGGAGCTCTTGGGATATATTTTATTAAAAACTAACCTCCAAAGTAAAGTAGTAAAGATTTACTTAATGTTGTGGTGCAACCTTTCCTATCACAAAATGACCAGGAGGCCAGCCCGGGATTTTTGTTACGAAGAAAGCTCAGTGCCTCTGACGCTAAGGTCAGGCCGCACAGAATCTGGTGCCACTTGAGGTTTTCACAAGGGCCGCTTGGTCCAGGAGAGGGCTCAACAGAGACCTTCCCCAGGGCTGTTGGCTATTTCCCTGGTTAGAAAAACAATGCATCTTCATTGCAGAAAACACCCATAATCCCACTACCCAGATAGAATTAGTTAAAAACATTTTTACTATATTTCCTTTCAGTCTTTTTAATATGTATATACTTTTAAAGAATATAGGACTTCTTAAAAAACAAAATTGGCTCTGACTGGCATGGTTTTCTATCCTTTTTATGTGGAACTTCATTGAGATGTAACCCGCGTATCATACAATTCACCTATCTGAAGAGTGCAATCAGTAGGTTTTAGGATACTCAGAGCTGTGAAGCCATCGCCATAATCAATTTTAGACTATTTCCATGACCCCCAGAGAAACCCCGTTATCCATTAGCAGTCACTCCCCAGTTCTCCCCAACTCGATGCCTACCCACCACCACCATCAGCCCAAGGCAACCAACTACTAATATGTCTCAATGAATTTGCCTACTCTGGACATTTCATATAAATGTGGGGGGGTCTTTTTGTGTGTGACTGACTTCTTTCACTAGGCACATTTTCAGGGTTTTTCCAGGCGCAGCATGCAGCAGTACACGACCCCTTTCCATTGCAGAGTGCTCATCTGTGGTGTGCACACGCCACCCTACCCACTCATCAACTGATGGGCACCTTGGCCATTTCCCAACTTCGGCTATTATGAATAATACTGCCATGAATATCAGCATACAAGTATTTGTATGGACATAGGTTTTCATTTGGCTTGGACATATACCGGACCTAGGGGTGAAACTGCTGGATCATATAACTCTACGTTTAACACTTTGAGGAACCACCAAAGTGTTTTCCACAGCGGCTGCATCACCTTACACTCCTACTAGTGTAAAGATTCTAGTTTCTCCACATCCTTGATAACACTTATTATGTCTTTTTATTCTATCCATCCAAGTGACTGTGAAGTGGTATCTCATTATGGTTTTTTTTTTAAAAAATTGTATTGTTGTTCAATTACAGCTGCCCCACCTTTTCCCTCATTACTCTCACCCCCCTTCACATTTCCTTGATGGTTAATGACTTTATTTTCTCATATGCTTATTGGTCATTTGTGTATCTTCTTTGGAGAAGTGTCTATCCAGATCCTTTTTTCACTTCTTAATTGGGTTACTTACTTTTTTATTACTGAGCTGTAAGAGTCCTTTATATATTCTAGGTACTAGATCCTTACCAGACACGTGATTTGCAAATATTTTCTCCCCTTTGTAGGTTGTCTTTTCACTTTCTTAATGGTATTATTTGCATCACAAAAGTTTTCAATTTTGATAAAGTCCAATTTATCTATTTTTTTCTTTAGTTCTGTGCATTCCTGGTGTCTTATCTAAGAAAGCTTTCCCTAACCCCAAATCACAGAGATTTATTCCTGTCTTTTCCTCTAAGAGTTTTATAGATTTAGCTTTTACATTGAGGTCTACCATCCATTCTGAGTTCATTTCTGTATATGGGGGGAGGCAGGGGTCCAACTTCATTCTTTGGCATGTGGATGCCCATTGTTCCAGCACCATTTGTTGAAGACACTATTCTTCCCCCCACTGAAATGTGTTGGCACCTTTGTCTACATCCTTTCTGAAATTTATTTTTAAATTGTATATATGCCTTCATATTTTTTACTTATCATGTAAGAAGCACTTTTTGACATTTAAATGTTTGAAAGCTGACTTTGAGGGGAGGAAAGGGAAAGCCTTAGAAAACCACTCTGCCAATTAAGATTTCCTGGTTTCTGTTGGATTCCTACTTATTTTGTCAGGTTCCCATCTCCTGATAGCACCAAGCAGGGAATGCATACCTTATGATCCACTTACCGCTAAACAAGGTAATTAGTGCAACTGGTTCTAAATAAAGACAGGACTCTCCAGACCTGAGGCAGCCTACATTATCTCTAAACATTTCTTAAAACCTTTCATCAAAAAGGAAGTGCCTGACATGATTTGAAGACTGGAGTCTTGCACCTGGAAGACAGGCACACCACTGCCTCACTGGCGGTCCCCCGCCCCCACCGCAAGCCCCTGTTGGACACATAGAACCAGCAGCCTCCCGGGCCGCACAACCCTGAGCAAATCTGCAGGCAGCCCTGTGGGGTGTCCCTTCTTGAGGCCCCCACCTTAGGGCAGATACTAATCCACCTTTAAACATTTGTTACAAGTTCCCTTATTTTCTTGTGTTCTGAGTTACTATTTAAATCTCCTCCCACAAACCAAGCGACTACACCTCCACAAGATGAGAAAGCTCCGTATCTCCACAGCCAGCCTCCTGGTCTCTCTCACTGAGCTAGAAGTTGAGCTGCCAAGTTGAGCTGCCTGGGGAGAGAGAAGAAGGCGCCAAGACCAAAGGGGTTGGAGACTTTGGAAGCTGGCACAGCCTGTGGTTGTGGGACAAAGAAGAGTCACAGGGACGAGTCAAGGATCAGTGACTGGTCTCTAGCCACTACACACCAGCAGAACCAAGACCTTCCTCCCCAAACAGTGGTACTTTACAATTCAAATGTTGAGCTCTAAAGTGATTTCAATACGCAGCACCCCATGAACGTTTTTAATTATTATGGGTAAAAGTAACCACCAAAAGTATTTTAACACTGTCGAATACAAATCTAGTCTACATTTACTTACAAATTATATTCCTTGTGTTTTCCACACTGGTTTGGCTCCTAAGCACCGGTGTCATTCACCTCCTTCTGTGGTTCAGCACTACATGCCATTAGACCTGGAGCCCTCAGGGTAAAAGATGCTTTGACCATGGCTGGTGAGAGGCAGCGGCGGGTGGGGGTGGGGAGGGGAGAAGTTGGGGCAAAGGCTGAACTGTGCCCCAAGCTCCCTCTACGAAAGAGGCCCTGCTACCCTGGATGGTGGCCAACACTGAGGAAGTGATGGTATAAGTTGACTCAAAGGTTCCTTTGAGTTCCTCTTGGATTCATGATACCAGAGACAATATGGACCCTAAGAAATAAGGTCCTGGCCTGGTCTTTGGCAGGAGGAATGAGCACTAATGACACATCTAAGAAGTTCACATCTGGCGAGACTGGGGAGAAACAGGCACTCATTACCGGTGGGAATGAACAACAGCGTAACCCTTACGGAGGGGAACTCGGCACTAACAGAACTACACATTCGTTTACCTTCTGATTTATGTCCCACTTCTAAGATGTCCTCTTGAAGATACACCCCCGACAACACAAGAATACTCATGCACAAAGTTCTTCACCACAACATGGTTTGTAACTGCAAAATACTGGAAACAACCTAGACATTCATATAAAAGAGAGCGAATACACTAGGAAACTGCTGCACAATGGAGTGAGTGCTTTGCAGCTGTTTAAAATAAGGGGAGGGGGAGATAGCTATGAACTGATGTGGGGTCGATTTCCAGAATGTACTGCTAAGTGGAAAAAAAAAGCAAAGCACAAAAGAATAGCCACAGTAGGCTACCCTTTGAGTAAGAGAGAAGAGGAAATAAACCCAGAAAGAATAAACCAGAGATAAGGAGATTGGTTCACGGCAGGGGTGAGGGGGAATGACATGGAGGAATAGGAGGAGGGTGGGGGAGATGGCCCTTTTCTGAGTGTGTCTTTGTACAGCTCTGATTTCTGGAGCCAAGTTAGTGTTTCACATGTACACAATATGGATATGAAATCAAGGATAGGAGAAAGGTCCTTATTTGCTCAAATTGCATAGTTAGTAAGAAATAAAACTAGAAAGAACTATCCCCACTCACTTACGAAGGAAAGCATGAGAAGTAATAAAACAGTGCCATGATATTTCACAATCCACAAGCTCTTCTAAGAATCCGCTATTCCTTCAGCGAGAGGTGGAATCCCTGCCCTTCTCCTTGAACCTGGGAGGGCTTTTGTGACCCCCTTGACTAACAGCACAATGGAAGTGACATTATTTTACTTCTGAGACTAGGTCCTAAAAAGCTATACAGTCTCCGCTTGGCTCTTTCTCCAGGGCCACTTGCCTTGGAACCCAGTCACCATGCTGAAGGAAGCCAGGCCACCTGGGGAAGAACTGAGGCCCCCAGCCCTCAGCCCCAGCTGAGTCCCCATCCAACGACAAGCTTCTCCTTGCCAGCCATGCGAGTGAGCCACCTGGGACACCGATCCTCCTGCTCCCCGTCCAGCCTCCCCAGCTGACACTGTGTGGAGCAGAGAGAAGCCTTCACTGCCAAGCCTGGCCAAATTACAAATTTGTGAGCAAAATAAATATTGTTTTTAGCCACCACTTTTGGGGCTGTTTGTTACTAGTCATAGATAACTAAAACACACACCTATGCCTTATTCAGGACCGTCTCAACTACTAGATCACCCCTGACAGCCAGGACGTGATCCACACAAGCTCCAGGCAGGCCATGTAGGTGCAGGAGCCCAGCACTAAAACTCACACTCTTTCTTCAAAGGCCTTTCTTTCAAAGACAGTATCCTGTTCACATAATTGTGGCTCTCTGGTTTCCTAGCCCATGCAGATTGGAATCACTAAACTACTAAGGGTGGCGGTGGGAGATGGGGGTAAGTGCTCAAGGAAAAGACAGCTACAGAAACACACACACCCACTACCAGCCAACTGACAACCCTGACAGAATACTGCAGAGTCTGCAGTCTGGGAAGGCTTTCTGAACTCGGGAGCCCTGTGTGACAACAGGCCAGGATTTCCATTTGTTGTACTGAATCTTTATCAAGAATAGACTAAATCGTTCCTGCCTGCTCTGCCTAAGGGGACCAGGAGTAAGATGTGCTTTTTAAATGTGCATCAAACTTAGGAGAGGATGACAAATGTTTGCTGGAAATCCACCTCTACCCCCAGCACCACTGGGTTGAGAGGCCGGCCAGACTCCAGTGATTACACGAGAGATTCAAAAAGCACACGGAACACGTACAGAGGAAACAATGTTCTAAAACCTGTTTGTTTTAATTTCAAGAACTCTTTTGAAAGCAAGCTTTTTGTTAGATAATTTTCTTGCATCGGTTCACAATTCTCCTCTTTATTTTCCTGAGTCTGATGAGCCCAGGGAGAAAGGGAATTTTGTGGAGGGGGAGTCATTCTGATAAATTGGTCATTTGCAGGAAAGTTTCATACTAACCCACTCTAACCCAGGGACAGGTCTACTTCCCACTCCTGCTGGCAACTTCGGGAAGAGGGCAAAGGCAGCGGGCCAGCCAAGGCCTATGGTCTTTTTTTTGTCCTGATGAAGTAGTTTACATGAGGAGGGCCCACACTGAAGAGGCTCAGCAAGATGAATAAAAACTAAAGGTGCAAAGAGGAAGGCAGCAAATGCTTCCTGTTAAGAACAGAAATATGGTCCCTAACAGGTCAAACACTTGAGTAACTGAACAGGGAAAACAGGCCTCGTGCTCCACAGCTGGGAGGCTGTGTCTCAGAACATCAGTGGAAGTGGTGGCAGGGGCCTCAGGTAAAGCACTGTTTTAGAACGGCCCACCGAAACGGCAGCTGTGGCGCGGAAGGGCCGCAGGGTCTCACATCAGGCTTCGCACGTGCTACCAGAGCAACTGTGAAACTGAGCTACCTACCTCCTGGGAGCCCAAACAGAGAGAGGACCGTCTAGTGTGCAACACTGTTCAAAGGGTCAGAGTAATTCTATTAGAGAGCGTAACAAAGTCTGCCATATGGTAGCATATATTATTTATCTTAATCACAGATGGTCTTGAGTCAATGTCTAGATTGGTACACTTTGGAAATAACGATGGTGGTAAATCTTCGGAAGCCCTGGACATAGCTAAGGAGTCTGGGAATTTGAGAATACAATGGTTATTGAGGAATTAGACCTCTGTTACTTAGAGTTTTGTGAACTTCCCTACTGATCACCCAGTTTGCTTGTGTAAAACACTAGCTGGTTCTCTCACGCCCCACAACAAATTCATCAGCAAATCCAGTCAGCTCCCCTGCAACACACACCCCAAAAGCAGCCCCTTCTCATCCCCTGCTGTTACCACCTTAATCGCAGCCCCATTATCTGCTGCCATCACCGCTTCCCACCCATTCTTTTCCTCCCACAGCCAGTTCTCCAGGGAGAGCCACTTATTTTTTAAAACTTAGATCAGATCAATGTTATCCCTTGCTCCAAACCCTCTTGGGGCTTCCCATACACCCTGGAACTGACCCAAGGAGGCCTCTTCGTCCCTTGCTCACTGTCACCCACGCTGTCCTCATCGCAGCTGCTTGATACGCCAACCACACACCCAGCTTCGAGGCCTTTGCACTTGCTGGTTCCCCACCTGAAATGCTCCTTCCTCACGTACCACCATGGCTCACTTCCTCACTTTGGTCAGATCTCTGCCCAAATGTCACCTCCTCAAAGAGGCCCTCCTGGACCACTGGTCTAAAAATAGAAGTTCTGGCCACTTTCTATCCTCCCTTATTTGGCTTTATTTTAATTCTTATCACCACCTGATATTTGTTTCTTGCTATTTCCCTGACCAGAGGACAAGCTCCCTGAGGGCAGGGCCCTGGCTGTCCGGTGTCCCTGATGCCTAGAAGGGGGCCCGGTACACAAGTGCTTATGTATGAAGAAAAGAGTTGAAGTAGAAGATCAAAAAAGCCACGGCCTGGCAGGCAACATTACCTTTTTTCCAGCCGTGGGGCTGCTCTCCGCACTCTGCACGGGGCTCCTCTGGGGACTTCGGTTCTCTTGGGGGACACACCTGGCCATGTACACGTTGTAGTCCAGAAGCATCTTCTGCCGCACACTGCCTACCAGCTCCTTCTGCTTCGGCTGGGACATAATCTCCTCCACACTGCCTTTACTGCTGCTGCGACTGTGGGTCAGGTGCCCCGAGGGACTGCTGTGTCTGCTGTGTGAGGGCAAAATGCCTGCAGCAAAGAAGTCAGGGCTGTTAATACAGACGGAGAAAAGGACTGCAGAGTCATGGAATGCAGAGCAAATGCCACTGGGTCACGTCGAGGAAAGCAACTAAAATGCTATAAAATGACTGCTGAAAAACTCTAAGGTCATTTCCCACCCTGGAAAATACCTCTAATAATAGATAACTTTTTAGAACAGTTTTTAGTCCTCCCCAACAATTCAGGGTAATGGGAGCCATGAAATACACTGCTAGGTACCTCCTTTTTTCCTGGTGATCTTTTACGGTCAGAAAAGCACCAACACACCCCCAGGGGTAAGGGGAAAGTGGTCAGAAAGGTCATTGTAATCCAAAACGTGCCATCTTCCATTCAGCAAGTTTCTTATCAAGAACTTCTCTGGGCCAATTCCACATCAAAAAGAAGAACCAGACGTAATCCCTGCCCTTGAACCTGGGCACCTAGGCAAATAAATCACAACTTTCTGTAACAAGCACTATAGCTGAAGCACAACTAAAGGATGTCTAGGGCAGAAAGAAGGGAGTACCACCTCTGCCCAAGAGACCCAGGACTGATTTCCGCAGGTAGTGGGGCAACCTCTGGACTGCCTCTGAAGAAACGGTGGGCACTTTCCTGGCCCAGGAGTGGAAGAGCATTCCAGGGAGAGGACAGCATGTATAATAAGCAGTGACAGGTCACAGTAAAGTTAGTGAAGTCCCACGTAGAGGCCACAGGGTATAGGGACAGGAATGAGCAGAGGCCAGGGCTATGGATTAAATGCAGTGAGTTGGGAAGCCAGAGGACCCTGCATTTCTGTAATGATCCTGCATTTTCTTGGGGGACATAATTGGGGCCAAGGGCTTGATACCACTAGATCCTTATTATAAATAGGTTTCTGCTGCTGCTGCTGCTGCTTCTCTCAGAGGAGTCACAATATGTAAAAATAAATATAATCTTAAGGAACCAGCAAAGGTAAAACACATACACCTGCAAATGGTTCCATCATTGGTTGAACGCTTCAGTATAAAGGGCTGCAGTGATCAGCCTAAAAGGTAAATGATTCATGAAAACACACCTTGGGTGGCAGGCAGACAGCCATCAATTCAGAGTGGGCTTCCTTCCTTCCTACCTGGAAATCTCAATTCTCCTACAGGCCCTTTAAAAATACATAAGCATTTAGCACACGTGTCCTTACCTGGTTTACTTCCAGAGACACCAGGTGGCTTCTTGATTTCCGACTTCAGCTTAGATGCCAGAATAAATCTCCTAAACCACTCCTCTTTTTCTCGGCCAGTTCTCCCAAAGAGATACAATATCTGATCTCGCTGGCCAGATCTTGTTCCCTCTTGAGGGTGGGGTGGCTTCTTAGGGTCCTCACTTCCCAGGTCTCTCTCAGCTGGTGGCTTTTCTTCAGAAGTCTCTTTATCAGTCTGGGCCTTGGACATAAAGTCATCTTGTCGACCAAGCTCGATGCAAATGGGGTACTTTTTATTCCAGATTCGTTTTCGAGCCAAACTTTTAGGTACAAGATAAATCTACAGAGAAAGGGAAATGATGATTTGCATACTAAATTAAGAATTTGCTACACTGCGCATTAAAATATGCAGAGCACAAATGCAAACTTCATAGTATTTTTGACTAAAATGATGAATGTGAAATAATTACCACCTGTCTATAACATGACTATAGAAACTGGAATAAATTTTAGAAATGACCTGTTATTCTCCGAAGTTACTCCAGAAAGTAGATGTTTAAGGGTTTTGAAAGAGTTACAAATATCTGTAATTTTCAGGTAATAATAGCACAACAGCTACTTAGTGGATCTTCATCTACTAAGTTTGGACATCAACTGAGTTTAATGACCCTGGGCCAAACGTAAGCTGGGAGGGAAAAAGGAATTTATGAAACTAGATCTAGATGGAAAGCTCAAGTTTATTACCCTCAAGTTAAGAATAAATTTATACTAAAGCTATTTTAAATATTTTTGTTATTTTGGAGAAACTTAAAGATCATTCACATGAGTTATAAAAAGAACAGAGAACCTATAGCTTTTTGAAATAACAAATAATTTACATTTCTCAAAAACACAAGTATATAATGTTTTTATCGAAATGTATTTTGCATATCCATAACTTTCACATTTATAGAGACTTCATTAGTTATTATCCTACCATCAACGCACATCGCTTTTCATTTGGCTGAAAAAAGTGAACTCTCAAAGTGTGGTCCTCGGACCAGCAGCATGGGTATCGCACCCGGTAATTCAAAAAAATGCAGATTCTCAGGCCCCACTCAGAATTACAACCTGCATTTAAAATGATGCTCAGGAGATTCATATGCACATTAACATTTGAAAGGTTCTACTCTAAATTATGCTAATACTGTCAATACACACACACACACACACACACACACAATCTTTTTAGGGAAAAAATACAGTAACACAACTAAGATGCTTTCATTCATCAAAATTTCCAAAATTAATTGGGCTCACCTTGCTGTCTGAGAGGTCGAAGATTTTCTGGCTGATATAGGTGACCTCTGGCTTTGTTTCATTGTAGCTTGCCCTCCTGGATATATTTTTATTGGGCTTTGAAAGTCTTAAGGTCTCACCCTCAAGTCTAACGAACACTGAATGTGTCAAAGTCGCATGGTAAGTTTCTGGATCATAGTTGTAAATTTCATTCATCCATCCCTGAAAGGGAAGAACTTGCATTAATAAAATGAGAATAAACACATATCGGATTCAATATGAAAATGATGACCACTGTATCAGGGACACTGAAACCAAACTTAATTATGATCAAGTGTCAATTTATTGATGACTAGAGGTTGCTAAGACAAGTGCTTAGCTTGAAGGACAATCAGTGCTGAGGAGCAATTTGGTATGTTTTTGATAACTAAAAAGGTGAATTTGGGGGACAATGTCCATTGTCCTAAATAAAAGATTCTTTTCCTTTTTTAAAGCTGACAAGCAAATCAGGAAACTCAAAAGTTTTGTTCATGTAAACAGAGCAAGTCTTTTGCCCTGACCTCCTGGGGGGAGGGGGGGGTTGCGGTGAGTAATCCTACCCAGCCTGGCCTTGCTACATAACCAGACACACCCTCTTCTCAGCCTGCTTGCAAATAAGCTTTGAAATTTCACAAATCATATTAACTCATGCTACCATTCCAGGACCCAGAAAACACCTACCACTCCATTTCTATCTCATTAAAATCATGCAGTAAAGCAGATCATCAAGAATTAAGCATTAAATAAATCATAGAAATGATCAATATGTCCAAAATCAAAGGTACAGCTCTGACTGGTGTGGGTCAGTGGGGTGGGTGTAGTCTGCAAATCAAAAGGTCACCTGGTTGATTTCCAGTCAGGGCAAATGCCTGGGCTGCGGGCCAGGTGTTCAGCTGGGGGCATGTGAGAGGCAACCCATAGATGCTTCTCTGAAGCATCAATATTTCTCTCCCTCACTGTCTCTCTCCCTTCCCCTCCCACTAAAAATAAATAAATAAAAATCTTTTAAAAAATCAAAGGCAAATAATAACTTAAATGAGTAAAATTGTGCTCCAGGGTTCCCCACCCCTAAGCAACATAAATGTACTTACACATTGATTTGGAAGCTGGATGAAAGAAGGTGAAGGGCTTAGCCAAAAAACTATATACATAACATACAGACACACAACAGTGTGTTGACAGCCAGAGGGAAAAGGGGCAGGGGCAGGCAAGGTGAGGGGGAGTAGGGAAAGAGACTTGGCCTGGGGTGATGGGTGCACCATGCAATGCAGATGATGCTTTACTGAGTTGTATACTTGAACCCTGTCTGGTTTTGTGAACCAACGTTACCCCAATAAATTCCATTAAAAATAATTTCAAAAAAAATTAAAATTATTGTCCAAACACAAAAACAGAGGTCCAAATGTGCATTTCCTAAAATATAAGACACATTCCCAGTATACTTGGGTCTCAGATTAAAGCAGATTCTCTCAAAAGGAACACTGTATTTCTGAATTTATATCAATGTTCTGAAAGAGGTGCTTACATGTTTTATTACTATGATATCATTTGCCTATTTTCTACAAGGTCATCTTTCATTTTCTTAACTGATTTCTAAACACTCTTTATACATCACGGACACCAATTGTTTGCATTTACAAATTTTATTCTGATTGTCTTTTACTCATATACTAGCTCACACCTTCTCCTTCATGAATTTTATTATGAAGATGTTATGTATATGTTCAAATCTGTTTTTATAAATTTAATAACTGTAAAAAAATAAAAGAGCAAATATATTGAAGTGTATGAGCAACACGCAAAAGCCCGGCACACCACAAAAACTGGGATAACACTAATCTCATAGCTGTAATCAGTACCCATCACTGAAGACTCTGCCTGCCCCCAGGACTTTTTCAGATGACCCAGGTAGCCCAGGTCTCTTTAAAAGAAGTTCTCTAGGGAATTCTAATTAATATCTTCCATCCAGCTACCAATCCCCATCCTTTAAATGCCTTTCTGATGAGCAGAGAAACACTAATGATCAATACACTGGAGTTGAGAATGTCATTCTTTTCAAGGAGTAGCCATTTCCACAGTGAGTACTCGATCTCACACTCAAGTGTGGAGGGCCTCTTGCAAATGAGGAGTCCTCAGATTTCTCCTTAGGCATTTATCCATTCATCAAAACATAACTTGAACCTCTCTATAGACCAAGTCATGTGCCAGGAGTTGGAACAAAGCTTAAAAACAGGACAGCATTCTTTACCCAAACCAGTAGAGGAGAACGAAGCCTTCATTTCACCATCTTACGACATCACTAGAACAACCATAAAAAATTCATCACAAAGAGTACCCTGAGTGTGTTACGGAAATAAAATTAGGCAAACGTACTTCTTTGTCTTGGGAGGCATGTATGAAATTTATGACTTAATTATATAAACTTATAGACACACACATATTTCAAAAATGTTGACTCAGTAAGCAGGAGCCATGGGAGGATGGTGTGATCAGGTGTTAGTAAAGAAACAGCGATGATCAGAGCGATGAACTGAGAAAGGGAACAAGCAGTACGGAGCACGGGGGGCCTGAAGCGCCTGCCACACTATCAGTTTGGTGGCTCTATTTAGCTAAGTGCCGAACTAAGCACATTTTTGGTTCACAGTTTTTTGTCTTTTTCTTTAGTATGTTATCATGATGAAGTATATCCACTGATTTTCCAATGCTGAACCAGTCTTGCATTCTTGGGGAAATCATGTATTGGCCACGATGTGCTGAAGTTGGATCCCACCAGCTCATGAGAGCCGATTCTACAGTATTTTCGGACTATAAGACGCACCCCTACCCCCACCCCAATTTGAGAAGAATAATGGTTGTTAATGCTGCTGTTGAGTTCTGTTTACATTTACATTGGTGAAATATTATGTTATTTATGTTGTTAAATATTTTACCACATTTTTTTGCTTCAAAATGTTTTCCCCTATTTTCCTCCTCTAAAACCTAGGTGCGTCTTATGGCCTGAAAATACGGTATGTCTTCCCAAGTGCACATTCAGTGACTTGGTAGCTTGCAAGACCGTGGTGGGAGTTCTTATACCATGGAAATCAGCGAACGGACAAAGAGGGCTTCCAGCCCACCCCAGGCATCCAGTTTACCAGCACAACACTATTGTTCTCCTTCTTATACACTGCTAACTCGATTTGCTAACGCTGTTCATTTTCCCTCTTGGGTGACATGCTGCTCACACCATGACGCCCTCCATGCCAACAGTATTCCACCGAGGCACAACCCGCGTACGGCAAAAGGAACAACTCTTACACATACGGTTTTAAAAATGCTAATATTAATACTCATAATAACACTGTAGCTGCCATTTAATCTCATTTTACGATCCAGGCACCTCAAGGTACATGATCTCCTTTCCTTCTGCCAACTCCCTACAATTTCATAAGTAAGGAAAGTGGTGAGAAAGGTTAAGCGATTTGCCTAGAGAGTGGTTTCAAAAAAGAGAAAGCAGTCTAGAAAGTGGAAACCAAGCCCACCTGACTCTGAGGTCCAGGCTCCCACTGCCGCTCTGCAGCACAGACCTACCACTTGCAGCCTAGCTGACCCCTGGTCATCTCTCAGGTCACGGCAAAGATGACACTGCTCCTGGGAAGCTGCCCTGATCACTGAGGTTACTTTCCTCCTAGCCCTGCATCTGTTAACTGCCTGGTTTACTTAACCACAGACTCTACAAGATAATCACAGTTGTAACCAGTGTTTGTCAACTGAATACATAAGTGTAGCCTAATTCAGAGGGTGGCTGTGAGGGTTAAACAAAAGCTGTATGTAAAGTGCATGTAAGTAGGACAGGCTGGAGTGGCCCTTCACAGCCTGGAAGTACAGTTGAGTTGCCTAAGTGGAGACAAGCAAAAGAATGAGCTGAGACCCTACTAAGCGCAGGGAGCTGTAAAAGTTACTTTGAAGTAGACAGCTTAGTTCCTGTTCCCAACAAGAAAAACCAAGATATAATTACACAAAACAGCACAGGTGAAGAAAATAAGTAACCTCAGAAAGAATCTTAAGAGTAAAACATGTTAAAGCTTTTCAGAACAGAAAATGAGTAAGCTATATCTTACACAGAGCAGAGAGAGATGTGCTGTAACTGGAACCCAGGTTTCCTACGCCCCACATAGGGCTTTTTCCAGACCACTACAAGCTTTCACAGAAAACCTGAAGACATTCACGGGGCTGCTACTTAACCCACATTGATGAGGCGTCCAGGATGCAGACTGGCCCTTGGGAGGCTCAGGCTAAGAGGTTGCCAGGCATGACTCTTGAGTCCCTCTCCTTCTGTCCCCCTGACCTAACTGACCCAAAACTCCTACTGAGCTAAAACCAGGCTGCCCTTGCAGACAGCAATTTCCCAATGTAAACCCTAATTACCTTTTCTACTATCAATCAACCAATTTTTTCCTTGGGCTTAACCAAGTCCCTGGTAAGCTGTACATGTAGTTTCCAGACCTAAGTGGTTAAATATCAAATGTTGAGGGCAGTGCAGCAACTCCAAGGCCTTCACCCTGTTCCTTATATAATGCCCCACCCTCCACTGCACAGCTGTTCTCAAATCCTTAACTCTGAGGTTTTTTTTAAGATTTTATTTATTTATTTATTTATTTATTTATTTATTTATTTATTTATTTTTAGAGAGGGGAAGGGAGGGAGGAAGAGAGGGAGAGAAACACCAATGTATGGTTGCCTCTCGCACATCCCCTACTGGGGACCAGGCCCAGAGCCCAAGCATGTGCCCTGATTGGGAATCAAACCAGCAACCCTTTGGTTCACAGGCTAATGCTGAATCCACTGAGCCACACCAGCCAGCGCTTAACTCTGAATTTCTTATTATTACTCCAACTTTATTTTGTTGCGGACATGGCAGTGGGTATAGACACAGCATATAGTTAGCAACTCATTGCATTTCAACTACAAAACTCAGAGATATTCTCAACCCACACTAAAGTGACCCAGACAAGCCTCATTTCTTTCCGAAGCTGGAACTGTTAACATGGAGACAGTGCATGCCACTGAGGGACAATGACTGCAGACAGCCAGGCTGCTGCTGTCTGGCCCATAGACTGGTTCTATGATCCCATTTGTAAAAGGTCAAGGTTTTTTTCTTCAGTTCTCTGGTGGATTTAGAAGCCATGTCTGGCTGGAAGTACAAACTACAATCTATAAAGGGACTAATTTAATACTAAGAAAGATTAAAAGCTACAATTAACCTTTTGCAAAATAATAAAGTCTGGAAGAACTATTGGGCTCTCTTGCAGTTACAGTGCCAATCAGGAGGTCAAGGCCAACGCTCTCTTGGTTAGCCTGATACAGAGCTGACCAGAGAAAGATGCC
Organism: Anoura caudifer; assembly: GCA_004027475.1. NCBI lineage: Eukaryota > Metazoa > Chordata > Mammalia > Chiroptera > Phyllostomidae > Anoura > Anoura caudifer. The sequence continues at coordinate 230,069 of PVKU01000959.1, forward strand.
AGCCCTCTGGCCTGAGGAAGCGATGAACATTCTCTATCTTCAGTGTTTGCGGTGACTGGCTGACACCCTGCTATCACATGGCTGCGCTGGCACATGAGGCTGCCTGACACTCAGATTCCCTGCACTGACCCTTCAACTAGTCTGTCACGGAGGGGTGCAATCCCAAACAGAAGAAAAGACCCTCTGCTGCTGCTGAAAATAATCTCTAATTTTCTTTGTCCCCCAAGCTACAACATAAGCAGGGTTTTCTTTTGACCGGGCATAAACCCTTTTTGCTATATTTATTTAATGGTTTAGAACTGGACTCACCAGTTAAAACATGGTATCATAGATCATGGAGGTAGAGAATATGGCAGCAACACTCTACTAAACTTTCCAGAAATTTAGATTCAAATTTGGTTTTTCCCACGAAAGACAAACAGACCTACAGACATGCAGAATTCATACTATGAATGAATAGCGTCAAGCAAATAGTTGACATTAAAAATAAATGGTGCCTGAAGACAATAATAAAGAAAAAAATAAGTCCTTTAGGAGAGGGAAGCACCAGCATCAATACCACCTACATCCTCCAACTGCCTGTTTCAAGGTCACCTTCAGAGCCATGTCACTAGAGGCACTGGAGTCAGCGCTAAAGCCACAGACTGCCTGTGCCTGGGAAAACGGCCTTTTCCCAGCTTTTCCTACCCTTCAGGCAGCATCTCCCCAATCCGGGTGACTACAGAGCTCTTTCAGTAATGCAATGATGAACAGTAACTGAGGCAAGAGATAACAAGCATTCCAATCAGACAGAAAATAATATGATCTCTGATGAACCACTGAAATAATCAAGGTGTGATTTATGTTGCTACACAATAAGCACTAGGCCATATTAACAAGGGTTTAAATTATAAGACAATAAACAGATTAGCAAGCAAATCAATTAGTCATCTCCAAACTTTTTAGATCATAGTAAAACAATTTTTCAGTATGTACCCATAATATATACATTTACTTATAAATTATGTAGATGTTCTAATGCAAGAGAGCTTTTATAAAAAGTAAAAGAAGAAATCAAGAGAAGATGAACTAATTAGCCTTTTTAGTAATTTTTAGTTTTTTCTTCCTGATAGCTTTGTACTATCTTCGCCTGACACCTCAAGGCACACTATATGTACTTAAGGCAAGGTTCACTGTTAATGATAACAAATATAAATCCTTATTCTAAATAGTGTTGGTAATTTCAAAGGATTTTGGCCTCAGGTCAGTATATATGGTCACCTATATGTTAAATATTGGGCAAGACTTATTTACATTAGATAGCAAAAGTAAAATACACACAAATAGAAATTTCAATATTTTCTTCTTGTGTGGTGCCTTCAATACCCATTTTGGAAACTGAAAGCAGCAACAGAATGAAACAGAGTTCACGGCAGAAGCCCGGACACCAACCCCCACATGCACGTGCCCTGGGGCTGTCTTGCTTATAACGTCCCAGCCTTTGGGGATACAACAACCTTCTTAAAGGCTAGTTATTGTACAATAAGAATAGTCTTCGATGGACTTAGGACTTTCTTTATATCTTAAATAAAAATTTCAGAGATGAAAAGATATCTAGCATTGACTTTTGTTCATGATTAATACCTTACTCTTCCAAAACACAGAATGAGAAATCTCAGACCCACAATGCCCATGACCTCTCTCCTGCCCTGCAGATGACACCCTGAACAAAAAGCAAAGATGGTCCTGGAGTCCCTAGCTGGAACTCAGGATGCATTTTCCCAAGGAAACAATGCTATACACTTTAGTTAGATGTTGGGGGACTAGAATTACAGTTCAGGCACGCACTAAGTTAATAAGCTGAGTAGAAAATTGGCAAAATGTTGATAATTGTTAAAGGTGGGTGTTGGGTACACAGGGGTTCATTATACTATCTCTATACTTTTGTGTTTGCTTGAAATTTCCTACAATAGACTTCCGGCCAAGATGGAGGTGTAGCTGGACACGCCATGCCTCCTCTCACAACCAAGATTAAGGACAACAAAAATATAGAACCAAAAAAAAAGAAAACCCAATCAGGACAGAGAGAAAATTAATTGCGCGGGAGACCGACAACAACTATTCACCCAGACCAGTAAGAGGGGCGTAAGAGGGGCGGAGTCAGTGGCCAGTGGAGTCCGCAGGGCTAGCGGAGTCAGATCGTGGCAGGATAAGGCAGTGGTGGTCCCCGGCGCGCAGTCACTCCAGGCACATAGGTGGCAGCAATAAACCAGGTGAAAATGGGAAGCAAGACAGACTGTGCAATGCAGGGCCCCAGCGCTGGGAAGTGAAGCCTAAAGGCATCCACTGAAAATACTCTTAGGGGCTGAGGTGCTGGGAGGGAGTTCCAGCCTCACAGGAGAGTTCGCTGGGGAGACCCATTGGGTCCTGGAGCGTGCACAGGCCCACCCACATGGAAATCAGCACCAGAAGGGCCCAATTTGCTAGGGTAAAGTGGCTGAAGGGACTGGAATCCGAAAGAGAGCGCGGAGCAAGCGCCATTATTCCCTCTCGGACCCCACACCCACATCCAGCATCACAATGCATCACAATCCAGCATCACAACCCAGTGACTGGGCTGCCCTGCCATGGTGAATGCCTAACGCTCCGTACCTCACTACGTAACAGCCACGACCAGACAAAAACTAAAAAAACAAAACCAAAGATAGCTCAAAAGGGAGAACAGACCAGGGCCACAGAGCTTATTCATCTGAGCAACCAGAAGGTGGTCAGTCTATCAGATGCAGAGATTATAGCACTGGTAGCCAACCTATCAGATGTACAGTTCAAAGCTCTGGTAATTAGGAAGCTCACAGAATTGGTTGATTTCGGTCGAAAATTAGAAGAACAAATGGAGGCTGCAATAAGTGAAATGAAGAAAAACGCACAGGGAACCAATAGTGATGGGAGGAAAACTGGGACTCAAATCAATGGAGTGGACCAGAAGGAAGAAAGAAACAACCAAACAGAAAAGAAGGAAGAAACAAGAATTCAAAAAAATAAGGAGAGGCTTAGGAACCTCCAGGACATCTTTAAACATCCCAACATCCGAATTATAGGGGTACCAGAAGGGGAAGAGGAAGAGCAACAAGTGGAAAACTTATTTGAACAAATAATAAAGGAGAACTTCCCCAATCTGGCAAAAGAAATAGACTTCCAGGAAGTCCAGGAAGCTCAGAGTCCCAAAGAAGGTGGATCCAAGGAGGAACACACCAAGCCACATCATAATTACATTAGCCAAGATTAAAATGAAGGAGAGAATTCTAGAAGCAGCAAGGGATAAAGGCAGAGTCACTTACAAAGGAGTTCCCATCAGACTGTCAGCTGATTTCTCAAAAGAGACCTTGCAGGCAAGAAGGGGCTGGAAAGAAGTATTCCAAGTCATGAAAGGCAAGGACCTACATCCAAGATTGCTCTATCCAACAAAGCTGTCATTTGGAATGGAAGATAAAGTGCTTCTCAGATAAGGTCAAGTTAAAGGAGTTCATCATCACCAAGCCCTTATTATATGAAATGTTAAAGGGACTTATCTAAGAAATAGAAGATAAAAAACGGGACAGTAAAAAGACAGCAAACTCACAGATATTAACAACCACACCTAAAATAAAAGCAAACTAAGCAAACAACCAGACCAGGAACAGGAATACAGAAACGGAGATCACATGGAGGGTTTGCAACAAGGGAATGGGAGGAGGAGAGAGGGAGAAAAGGTACAGAGAATAAGTAGCATTGATGGTGGGTAGAAAATAGACAGGGGGAGGGCAAGAATAGTGTGGGAAAAGTAGAAGCTAAAGAACTTATGAAATATGGACATTAACTAAAGGGGGAATGTGGGTGGGAGGGGGTGTGAAGGGCAGAGAGGAATGATGGGGGAGAAATGGGACAACTGTAATAGCATAATCAATAAAATATAATTAAAAAAAGAAATTTCCTACAATAAAAAGTTAAAAAAATAAAAAAAATCATGTTGGGGTCACCTGACCTCCTTAACAACTGTTCCTAAGGAACTCAGGAAGCACGTGGAGCACGCCTGCTTGCTGGTGAGAACGCCTGCATCTCACCTGATAAGCTTCTTTGGCCGTGAAGGGGAACTGAAAAACAGCCAAGTTTATAAAAGCCTTATATAAAAACTCAAGCGACCCATTACAGGGGTGGGGCATTTTCAATTAAGTATAACGTATAAAGAAATGCTTTTTTATTTCTTGTACGAATTGTACTGAGGGTTTCAGGAGACAAACCAAAATCAACCCAAGCCTCTTTTGGCTGTAGGTAATGAGGCTATTTTCTCCTTAAGATGCGCGCACTCTAATTTATTAAAAAAAGAATTGCATGAAATTAAGATTAAATTACATGTTTTAAAACTATCCCTCAATTAGATATCTAAGTGTGAAATGACCTAAGAAAAAAGGTTCTCCAAAATTTGTTCCTATTAGTCATACAGTGGAGCAAATGTAATTTTAGTCAACCTGCTAGGTCGTATCTTTAAAGAGAGAGAGAGATCATCAATCTGGAAACTGATGCCCTACTGCTGTGTTCTGCAGGTGGTTTGTAAGTCTGAGATAAAGAAGTTACTCATGAATATAATTCGAAACTGCATGAGTCATACACCCAAACATAAATCCAAGGGTCTTATGGAATCTTCAGGAAGCTTCTCATTATGGGCATGTGGAAACATCAGTGTGCAGGAATGCACTGAATTAAGACTTCCTGGTCAGGGGGCAAGTACATTCTTGGAGAAGGAACATCCAACTTGCCTAGGAATGCTCAGCAAAAACAAACACCTCAATTGCAATATGCTGACTCTAAATGCCCCATTCTGCCCAAATTCACACTCTTCCCCAGGGTTCTCAGCCCAGAGTATCTAACTAATCATCCAAAATAAAGCCCCCCAGAAGGTTGCCACCCAGAGGGTGTTGCTCATAGCCATGCCCCTGGACTCCCCCTGACTTTCATACATTCACGTCACTTTGTGTCGCGAATGCCTGTGGTGACCTTTTTCCTATTTGTCTCTTTGCATCAGCTATGGATTCCCAAACATTAAGAACAAGGAGGCTTTAAAGAAGGTTCTAAGAGTTCTTCAGTGGGCTTTGTAACAGCTCTTTGGCCTCACGGAAGCTTTGACTATTTCTGTTCCAGACAGTACAGCTGCTGATCAGCAGGGTTCAGAGCGGGAGACGGTGGAGTGTCGTGCGGCCTAAGCAACCACATACTAGTCTCTGAGCATAGCTACTACTTGGCTGCAAATCGGTCTTTTCGGTCACCCCCCTGCTCCCATACTCATCACCAGTTGCAGTGTCATTTTAAAAAACAAATGTCTGCAGTTTGGGTAGAATAATAAAATCACCCAGATAAAGAACAGAAAAGCTTTACTTTTGTCTTCCCTTTCTTCATCGTGTAGTCACATTGAGGAATACTGCAACGTTCCTTGAATTGTTTCAGGAGCTAATAAAGGAACCAGACTCTCAGTCCAGGCTGCAAAAACTGCCTGATCCATCAATGAGAATTTAGATGGCGCAGAGGTTTAAAAACACGTGGTCTCAATCAGTCCTCAGGCACCAAGCTCCCTGCCTGAAAGGTTCATGGGGCTCTCAGTCTACTCAGGGCACAAAGTCTGCAGGATCACCGCCAAGAGGCTGGGCCTCTGTACCGATATCTTTATTAGAGGCTGCTTTTATAGCATCCTTTCTCAGTGAAGTTTCTAAAAAAATTAAAATTTAGTTTTTCTTAAGTTGTTAAAAAGTTTCCAAACTTGCCCTCAAGAACTGCACCATTATAAACACCAACTACATAGAATCAGATATACAGAAAAGAATTCAAAACAGCTGACTAACCTCCCAAATCAAGCTATTTTCAAAAAAACAGCTCTTTGGATTCACACTAGAAACATGTTCACATATCTGCTCAAAGTCAGACTTCACTAAACTTTTCTTTTCTTATCGCAACATTTGGGTCCCAAATTTAATGTCAACACTGCTAAATGTTTTTTGAGTGTCATGTTTTTAAAACGGTTTCCAAGAGTATGACCTCCTACTCAGTAAAATTAAGAACAAAGAACATTTGCATTTGAAATCTCTGGCTTGCAACATACAGCCCACCCTTCTAATCTGTAGCAGTGTCCCTTTTAAACATAATGAATTTAGTCAGGTTTCTAAAACAGCCCTGAACACCAAACAAAAGAACTCAAGTGGAAATGTACTTCCCCTCATTAGTAATGAAGCCATTCTAAACAAGTTAAGGTTAAGAATGAAAAACAATAACCAAAATAATCAATCAGAATTGTTCAAACATCAACCAGGAAGGATACCCATAAAACAGCCTAAGGAAATTTGTTTGGATTATAAATGTCAATCCATGACATTGAAGTATTTGTTCTCTACAGGAGAAATTCAAATACATTTATCCAAGCACTGAGAGCAAAACACCTTCCTTAAAAAAAAAAAAAAAAAATAGTCCTGCATGGCTCCACCATTCACCAGCTGTGTGACCTTGGGCAAGTATCTTAACCTCCCTGCACCTGTTTCCTCCTGACCACAAACTGGAAAGGGTTGTGGTAGGGATTAAATGAGATAACGCACTTAGACCACAGCAGGTGCTCAGCATCACAGTGCTGCCTTTACTATTTCAATGATCGAATCAAAACAACCAGAATGTGCCATAACATTAAAATCCTATTCCATTGGTATCCTCTGCAGTCAGTAAACTCTTGACATGTATCAGTGACTGGAGTCAACAATGATAATTTTAAAATCTTCCCAGAACAATTAAATACTCAAACCAGTTTAAAATGAATGCCCTAGTCAGTCATTAGGCACTGGAGTTAAGATAAGTACCATTTCTCTTTGCTAAAGTTATCAGTAACTTAGAGGCATGTAATTTAGGTAGTCACAGCACCACACTACTGAAAAAGCTTAGCAACCATGCATAATGAATCACTTTTGCTTCACTTCAAGCATTAATACTAAGCTTAAGTGTGTCACATCCTCAAGACTCAGCACCAGCTTCTCTTTAAAAAGGACAGTGTCATAATACATTGCCATGTGAAAGAAAGAAAAGGGTCAGACTGCAATATATGATCCCATTAAATCAAAACAAAAAGAGTGCACAAGCATGCACATGTGTGATGTATATACTTGTACATGCAGAAATTTAATAAAAACAAGAGCAGGATATATATCAAACCATTAACTATAGTTCTCTCCCACCAGCATGATAAAGAACAAATTTTCTCTTTGGCTTTCCTGTGTTTTGTAAACATTGCCATGTATTTGTTTTGAATAAGGTAAAATATTTGTGAAATTAAAAACAAAACAAACAGTATTTTAGACCCTGAGGGCTCTTCCTCTCATTTTGTTCGTTTTGCAGTAAAGAGATATACTGTCATTTTTTAAGCATTCATATTTAAATCAAGTGGAGGAAAACCTATTAACAAAGATATCAACCAAGCTCTGAGTATCAAAAAAACAAAACATCCAGCATTGGCAAGGATGTGAAGATGGAAAAACTGGAAGCCTTGTGCATTGTTGGTGGGAATCTAAATAGTGTAGCTGTTATTAAAACAGTACAGCAGTTATTCAAAAAAACAATACACAGAATTACCATATGATCTCGCAATCCCACCTGGGTATATATCCAAAAAAATTAGAAGCAGGGTCTCGAAGAGGTATTTGTACACCCACGTTCATGGCAGCATTATTCACCAGAGCTAAAACGTGGATGCAACCCAAATGTCCATTTACAGATGAATGGAGAAGCAAAAATGTAGTATATACATACAATAGAGTATTACTCAGCCTTAAAACAATAAAATTCTGCAATATGCTATAACATGGATGTACCTTGAGGACACTATGCCAAGCAAAATAAGCCAGTCACAAAAAGACAAAGACTGTATAATTCCACTTCTATGAGATACTCAGAGTAGTCAAAAAAACAAAAACAAAAGACCCAAAATAACAAAAGTAGAACTGACTGCTAGGGGCTCAGGGGAGGAAAGAACACGGAGTTATTGTTTAATGGGCATGAAGTTTCACTTTTACAGGATAAAAAGGGTTATGGGGATGGACTCACAACTATGTGAGTGTGTTTAATACAATCAACTGCACTCTCGAAAATGGTCAAGATGGTAAATTTCATGTGTATTTTACCACAATTTTTAAAAACTATATATATAAAATGTGTATATGTGCCTATGACTTAAAAACTATGAGCTATAATTGTACTGTTCTATCATGTATATTATTTAACAAGCACAATAGCTAGAAATTTTTAAATATACAAAAATAAGTATAAATAGAAGTTCTAATATTTCCTTCCTGAGCCCTAATGGTACCCCTCAGGAGGCTGTGACTCTGAGATCTGAAATGCACGAAGTGATGTCTCTTTTCCCAGCCCACATCCCACTGTGCAGAGAGGAAAAAGGAGAGCCCGCAGCGGCCAACCGCTGACATTAATTGGCCTTCTCTTCCTCCTCTCCTCCTTTTGCATTCGGGAGTATTTACCCCTTCTCCAGGACCTCAAGAATATTTAATCCTGACAGAGTCAGTTATAAAAGATCCTCAGCAAGGAGCAAATCCCTGGAAAGTTTAGGGAGAGGCTGACCTATAAGGAACTGGATGTAAATACTACTTTCTAGGGCCATGGAGATCCTTGAAAAACTATTTGGTGTAGCAGCAAAACCTGAACTACAATGAGGTTTGCTTGGTAAGTCCTGGGTGCTTGGAGAATGAAGAGATCCCCAAGTCTTACAAACACTGGTTATTCAAAAACCTGTGACAATGAACTACAAAAGTGAAGCTGAGTCTAAAACAAGGCCACTTGTGAGCTAACACATGCACTGGCCAGCTGCTGAGGAGGGGTGTGCTCACCTTCAGTATTTCTGGTTCTTTGATATCCAGAGATCTTGTGTTCCAGTGTTGTTGATTTTTATGTAGTCTGTGATATTTATGAGCACTTGGTGGTATAAAAAACCAAATCATGCAAACTGCAGTCATGAATCCCAGGCCGATTCCCAGAAAGAGTCCATTCATGTAATGGGGGAGGGGGAGGATGAGGTACGCATAGACACACAGTATAAAGAAGCCCAATGTCTTCACGGGTAACTCCGGGTGCTGCCTGGCCAAGTCCACCTCTTCCTCACTGTCAAGAGCGGGGCCATCATCCTCCAGATCGTCTGGCTTGAGAGGCGTATCTCGGAGCTTATCAACTTTACCCTCGCCCTCCATTTCCAAATCAAACTCCTCCGTGTACAGTTCACAAAACTCTTCATCTTCTTTGCTCGCTAAGGCAGACAAAGAACATTTCTCAAGGACTAGAGAACCCGTCTTCAGGCCTAAATCCTTCAGACTGCTCACCTGGGAACTCTTCAGTTCCGCCTCTTTTGTGGGCTCACTGGTGGACTTTGGGTGGTCACTTCTGGGGATGCTGGGCTCACCTCCATCACCATCCCCCTCAGAATCGCACTCCTCTTCCTTGATGCTGTAGTTGTGATTGCTTTCCAAGTGACCGTTCAAGCTGGACAGATTGGAGAGTTCTGAAGCACTTGAAGATAAGGCTTTGGGCCTATGGCTGCCACTTTCTTCCCCTATAATTTTGCTAAGGAGCTGAAAAGGCTCATATATGACTTCTGAAAGGCGTCGCTTAGTGTCTTCGATTTTTGCCTCCATTTCGGGCACTTTAAAAAAGGAGCGTGTATCAGAGGGTGAAGTCAGTGGGGAAGAAGGTGCGGTTTTGGAATCTCCACCTGTGTTTCGTGGCTGAGTGAACTGCTTGAACAGGTGTAAATTCAGCTTGGAATCAGGTGGTTTATAGGACACGGCATCCGACTCCTGCCTGGATGTGTCTGTGGACAGAGACTTGACCAGCGTCTTCATCAAGTGCCTGTGCCTTGCGGGGTGTGGGGGTTCTTTTGGCTCCACCTCGGTCGACAGGGACTTCACAAGGCTCAGGAAGGGTTTCGCGCTGGAAAGGGTGGAGGATGAGGCACTGGATGACAGGACAGGAGACTTGGAAGGAGAGGACAATGGGGAGGAAGAACTGGTTTTCTGCTCAGAAAGGGATGACACACTGGGAGAGCTAGCTAAGGGTCCTGATGAAGATGACCCTGGGGACAGAGCCAATGGCACTGTACTTAATACTTGTGCTGCCGGAGGAGGGGCCTCCAACAGCTTTACAGTGTTCTCCGAAACGGGCAAAATGGCAGGGGACCCAGATAGTCCGTCTGCCAGGATGAGCTGGGCGGCAGAGCCAGAGGGGTCATGGCCACCCCGAGGTTCAAGACAGAGGTCTTCCTTGGCTTCAAGCCCCGTTACAATGCTTTGGTCGTCCAGCCCCTCCTCAAGATACCCCCTAAACTCCTCCTCCTCTTCCTCCTCCTCCTCCCCGGATGCCGAGAAGTGGATGGCGATAGTGTCTCGGGACACGGACCTCTGCACGTGCACTCTGGGGGCTGATGGTTTTGGCATGTCAATGGTTTTTTCGGCATGGCGACCATTCAGACTTGTCATTGCCGGCTTCACAAGGGCTTAGGCTCTGTGAAAACAGCAAAAAAACAGAAGTCAGAAAGTGGTTTCTCCATAGGAGACACTGTCATGGTACAGACAGGAGCACAGACGAAGTTCACTTCTGAACGGTGATTATGCCTTTACTTGGCAGACGGCCACCGCTTTTCACTTGAGCAGGTTTGATGGCTCAATCTGCACCAGATACATTCCAGTTAGGCATTCTCTTGTATGAGCAAACTACAAACCTATGTTTAAAGGTGCCGTGCAATCTGTCTTATTTCACATCTGAGCAATTGTCTCCTCCCTCTTAACTAGCTCATTTCTATCAGCCATGCAATATTTCAAGGCTTGAAATACCTGAACAATATATAGTCACCAGCATTACTTCAGAAGTCCAATAGGATAAAATGCAGCATCCTGGGGATTTTGAGACTCTTGGAACAAAAAATTCACCAGTGGTTCTCTAACTATAAAAAGCTAACCCAGGAGGGTTATTGCTTAAAAGGCAATTTCCACATCAGTCCTAACAATTATTTGGCTTGTATCACCCACCAACACATACTATCTTGCCGCTGCCAATAAGTAGCAAAGTACTCAAGACTGGAAAGGGAAATCTGTAAACTACTTACTATGGCCTGTTGGCCCCTTTGTTCTTCAAATGGTGAGTACCATTTGGCCAGAGAATTTAGGAAGCCACATAGCTATGTTCTGAGGCTTCAGGAATAAGCCAACTTATTTTAAACTGAATCTAAGAATCAAGGGGCAGGAAAATGAAGAATCAATGCTGTAACCCACCACAACAAAGAACTATGCTAAGGGCTATGGTGAGAGACAAGGACGCTATGCTCTCTGCCCTTCTGAGGCCTAGCAGCTCAGTGGAGGGAGGACAGATACCTGAAGAGCTAGGCAACGGAACAAAAGATACCAAGCCCACCTTGCGACATCTAGTGTATTACCTCTCTCCCTATTCACTTATGACCCATTTACTGGGCAGCAGGCATCATAATGCACCCTACAAGACTGAAATTAACACTGCGGTCTGGAAAGAGTTCCTGTCAAAAGAGCTAAAACACACTTGAGGAGTGGACTTCAGGAATTCTGAGGAGGGTGAGAGCAGTGGGGGAGGTAGGACATTTGTTCTGTCTTTTAAACTGATGAGTAGGTGACAGAATGGGCATGATTACAAAGAAGAGTCAGAGGCATGAAGACGAGTGTGGGGAGCATGTGTCCTGCTGCGTGGGTCTATTCTCCACCTCCAGGTGGAAGGTGGGAGCAGTGGGTAACCATTAGGACAACAAAGGCATCATGGGGGAGTGAGTGGAAAGGGCAGCCTTGGGATGAGGAAATGGGGCTTCTGGTACTTGCTCCTTTTCCAGCTGACTCTGGGTCTCAGAATCTTCATCTGTAAAATGGGGGATCATGAGTCATTTCCTGGCCTAAAACCCCATGTGTTTATATTTCCAGGTGATGTTCACAGTGAACATAACACACTTATACAAGTAATACACCACAGACCAGCAGTTTTCAACAGGTATGTGGCAAGAATTTGTAAAACATGTAGTTCCTGACTGTTTAGTCAGGGGCACTGACCTCTTTTCCCTAAGAGTGTCAAATTTTAAAAAAATGACAACAGCCAATACAATAATAGCCGTCTGGTGTGAGTAAATCAAAATTATGCCTATTTTTTGCTCAGGTTAGCAAAAAATATGTTTTTTGTAGTGCCACAGAATTTTAGTAATTGGTTTATGTTTGCCATGAGATAAAGAAGGTTGAAAAATCTCTGCCATAGGCAATCAACATTATGGCGCTTGTCTGTTTTCTTTCATTTGAAGAACTTCTACATTTAAATCTTCTGCCAAATGTTCATGTTCAAAATGCTGGCAACTGATAGTACTGACAAGAGAAAAGGTGAATGGGGGCAGAAAACAGTGATCCTGAGTCACTACAAACAACCTCACAATGACAAGACCTGCAGTTTGAGGGTCTAGTCATAACCAGGACACGTCTGAAACCGCATGTTCTCAGTGTCAATGCTCCAGAGAAGTGATTTTCATAAAAACTTTCTGAAAGAGTCTTCCCCATGCTCTTTCATGACCCTGAGGCTCTCCTATCCTCACTGGATCCAGGAAAGCGGAATGATCTCTATCCATCTGGCAAAGCAATTTAAATCTAGGAACTGGTGACTGCCTGAGGAGGAGACTCCAACAGATTTACAGTGCTCTGCAAATCGAGAAAGATAAGGCAAGCTTGAAAGACACAGCCTCCGGTCCAGGGCAATCCTTCCCTGTAATCTTGAAGCCAACAGGCTTGTAGGCTTAGTAAGAAGAAAAATGCCAAGTGCAACACTTATTTTTCATTTAACTGTCACCTAGTTTTATAAGGGTAATTTAAAAAGAAAATTATAGAGGTAATTTAAAAAGAAAGTTTGGTACTTGACAATTCTCAGTAGGTTGAAAAATAAGCGTAATTTAAATTTCTTTAATAACATAAAGGGTGATCTGTAAGGCTCACTGCTCTGTGGCTGCCTCACGGGTAGCGGTGACTGCAAGCTGACTGTGGGCACAGGTACCAACCGAGAGAGCACCCAGTTTGGGGCTGAACAGTATGAGTTGGTCCTCTGGGGAACGAGGTGAAAGGTGGACAGGCCCATCTGTAGTTGCGGGTGGGATGGCCTGGGAATCCAATCCGCAGGCAAGATCACTCCCAGTCCAGGCCAGAGGGGAAAACAGCAGTGAGCCCAAGGGCCTGAGATCTGGGCAGCCAAAGCAGGGCCCCAGGACACAGTGGGCTAGCTGGCCTCTGCCCAGGTAGGGCCACCAGGGGCCGACATGCCCAGTCCTCCTCCACACAGGGAGGCCCCCAGGCCTGCTGGCTAAAGGGCCCCTGTTCATCTCTGACTAGACTGTCTCAAGGTCTATGTCAGCCAGCAGGGCCCAAGGTAGGGCAGGCAGTCTGGCTCACCATCCCTATGGCAAGCTGCATTGTACTGGGGAGGATGTCTTAACAACTCTTAGCTGTGCATTTTTAAACAGGATTTGGTTTTATAAAAAGTCAAAAGAGGCCTTCAAGACTCCATTTTTCCACCTTGATGCTGCAGAAGCAACAGTGAATCCAGTCAAAACCAACCATGGTAGGAAGGTCTAAAAATCAAGCCTAAGAATCAAGTACATATTCACAGTTATCCCTTGATTCATTTAAATTCAATAAAGCAGCCGAAAACTGCCAGCAGCCATTCTGTTAATACTCCACCTCATAAACAAAAATCAATATCCACATTGTGGATAATGAACTAGCTCTAGCCTTAGTTTCATTTAAAAAAAGAAAAGAGAGAAAAGAAAGTAGTATTCCACTTTCAGTACCGGCAATCCTCCCAAGGCACTTAGACTCTGATTGTTGGAAATGCAGAACTCCTTTTCCATTAGCAGGCTCACACAAACCCTCTTGCAACCTAGCAGGGGCCTGCACAGCACAAAACACCACCGCACAGGGTTTACACCACTGGAAAACAACAGGTCCACCCTTCAGCTACTGCTCCAGCTTTTACCTGCCATGAGGCAGGCCCACTTGGGAAGAGGGCTACATCCCTGAAGGATAAAGGTGTTCAAAAGCATCAACACAATTAGAATTTTGCTTTCTAGACTGCTAGATGGTTCTAATAATAAGACCCAAATTCAGTTCACAGTAACACATTTAAAACCAGGCCATGCCTCCAGCACAACTGCACAGGCCACTACGGAGGTTTACAAAAGATAACGCCAGTGCCCATCCACTGGGGGCGGGGGGGACTCAAGGAGATGACAGATGGACATCGTATAATGCCGTCCATAGGAAAGCAAAAAACCCTTACGGCAATGAAAACTCAGGACAGGTATGCCCACATCACGGGCTAATCAAGTAAAGAGGTCTGGGAATAACTTTTACTTCTTTTTTTTTTTTTTTAAGCAGAAAAGTCATTGTGTGACTTAGGGGGAAGAGATGCAGAGAAAAGAATACCGCAGATGTGAAACAACAGCACGGGGAAAGGCATGAGATGGGAACACTCAGTCAAATCAGAACAAGAGGGTTGTGAACAACTAGTTAGCTACAGCTGAGGGGCTGCGCTGGGGGTGCGGGAGGAAAATTAATATTTGAGTGGAAGGGCAGGGAATGAATCAATCTATAGTTTAAAATCTTTAAAGGCTAAGTGTTTTTATTTACATACATTTAAACCTTAGGGACCAACCACAGTAGGTTCCTGAGAAATCTGAAGTCTGTGTGTAAACATTTGTTTCAGGTGAGTAAAAGCCTGAAACCTAGAAGGCTGTGGTGCCCCAAATTCAGAAGGAGGATGAGAAGAGGGCAGTGGCTGTGGTCACAAAATGGTACATTTCAAAAGGTGATGCTCAGGGGGTCAAATGTTACCAACAGGTGAATTTGGGAAAGAGTGTAAGATGCTCCTTATTCAGTTTTTAATTTAGCAACCACTTTAAAGTTTGAAATTATTTCCAAATTAAAACAACGCAACAACAGAAAAAGCAGCATTCCTAAGCATGGCTTGGCTTTGGATCTGCTGTCGTATGCCGCCTCTGCCCCGCTCCGACTGACTCCACCCAGCAGAACGATCAAGCCCAGTTACTGGTAGTAACAGAAGGAAGCCAAAGTTTTACCATTCCCTGAGTTTTTTAAACTTTATTTTGAAATAATTATAAAGTCTCAGGAAATTGTGAAAGTAGTGCAGAAAGATCCCAATGTACCTTTCACGGATCAATCATTCCTTATATTTTAAAGTCAAATAAATTCCAAGTGGTTAAGAAATCAGGTTTTAACCACAGACTCCTAATTCACCCCTGTAAGAAAAATGCATTCCAACTGGCAGAGCGAAACTTCCGCATATAAGGTCTTTCTAATAGTCTTTCTAAAAGTCTTTAATGGTTAAATATAGGAAAGGCATCATTAATAGATACTTTCCAGGTATTTCACCCAAAAGTTCAAATGGCCAATAAACAAACAAAAAAACTCAATTTACTAAAAACAACAGAGTTGGAAAACAAATCAATGAAATAATTTTGGTCATCAAATTCCAACATTAAAATATAATGTGTGATGCTGTCAAGGACATGTTGAGAGAAATCCTCTATTACACTAATGGTTGGAACATAATTAGTAAAACTTTTCTGAAACGAATTTTGCAGTAACTACTAAGTACATCCACAATGCTCACATCCATATAGCCACCAGGCCAGGGGGGAGTGGTGCAGGGGGGACATAAATGCTAGTTTTTGCTATACAACAGGCTTATCAGTGATTTTTATATTCTACTTTTAGATATTTCCAAATACTTTTATTATCTGGAAAAATTAAATGTAAGAAATGCACATCAGTCTCTAAAATAAAATCATTATCTTCAGAATTTAAAAGTGCACTAGCCTACCCCCCCACATCTTACCCAGAGAAAACTAAAGCTCAGAAGACTCATTTTTATAAAGTAAATAACATCGAATATATGTATGTGATCTGTTTTTATATTCAAGATTGATAGGGAAATATCAATGAGGTCTTTGGCTTTAGTTTTACCAACTCGGTAGGAGTCTAACCTTCGGCAAATTATTTACCCGAAGCAAGTCTCTGTTTCTCAGTCTATAAAATGAGAATGGCGAGACAGTGCAGAAGGTGAAATGACAGCGATATATGTAAAGCACTGAGCACGGTCCCTAGTGTGGAGCAAGCCTGCCCTGAATGTTAACTGTTCTTGTAAGCACTTTCACAAGTCAAAGAAGATCCTTTTACACATAATTTTAAATAGCTATGCAAAACAACTGTTCTATAATCTAAGCATTTCAACACAGGATACTATGAATTTTTTGCTGTTACAAACAATGCTGTAATACTTCATGATGCTACATATAACCTTTGTCTCTGGTCATTTCCTTAGTAAATATTTTTAGAAGTAAAATTACAGGATTGAATAGCATATATAAATTTTCAGTTAAATTTTTTTAAAAACCCACAATGTCAAGGTAATCATAAAGAACTTCAAAACCAAGATGTATGTAGAGAAAAAGTGAAATTTTCTCCTGCTCCCCCCAAAATCAACTGTTTAGAATGTATCCTTCTAGTCCTTTTGTGCGTATTCACAGATACATGCAAACACACAAAGCTGCTCTTGTTTTTAGTGTTAAATGAGCTCATACAATACACACTGCCTTGCAGGTTGTCTTTCACTTACTATTTCTTGGACTTCGTCCTACAGCATATACATAAATCAACAGGCACGTGTGCACACACACACACTTTTATACACAGCACAGATATATCATCTACTTAATTATTCCTTTATTGATAGAAATTTGAGTTTTTCCAGTTTCCACTATTAGAAATAATGCTGCCTAGAAAAGCCTTCCATGCACAGCTCCTGCACCGGACAAGTCTATCTGGAGACCATATGACTAGAAGTGCAACTGACGGGTCAAAGAAAGTACATATTTACAATTTTAAAACTGTCTCGTCAATTCGTCCAGTTTACCAATTTACACTCCTACCCACTGTGTATAAAGTGTCCATCTTGAACACTGCGTATAAAGTGTTTTCTTTAATGACTCCCCATCGGATGATGGGGAAATGGTGCTGCAATGCTTTGATAATCATTTCAAGTTCTTCCCCATCTGTTTCTCTTCCTCTGTTAACTTGTCATCCATATTTTCTGCCCAAGGGTTTTTTTCTTACTCACTTTATGTATCGTGAATAGTTAACACTTTCTCTTTTATATGTGTTGCGAATATTTTCCCCCATTTCTGGCACCTGCTCAGTCGGTGGTGGAATCAGTCGCTGAAACTACATACCAAGTGAAGCCGTGAGGGGGCAGGGACAGGAGCTCTGAGGACCGGACCCTCACCTGCCAGTGATGGAGCTCATCCGCTTCACCTCCCTGAGCCTTAGCTTCTCTCACTGCAAGCTGAGGCGACCCTCCCCCACTGTCTTCCAGGAATTTTACAGAAAGCTCTAAATTCTTTAAGTCTATGATTCTACGATTCAATTTCCATGGAACAGAACCTACTTAGAGTCCCACTTTTCGATTTTGCTCCAGAGGAATTCTTGGCAACTGCTCAAGTCAAGCAAAGGAAACCAGAGTGCACTTGAACTAATTAATGTACCGAAGGCAATTAAGTAAAAATATTTTTCTAACAATATTGAGACAGTTCATCTCCCATTAACAAATATTTCTAGACCTTCCGGACTTGCACTGCTTATTGAACCCAGCTGTAAAAACATTCCATACTCCTGGACACAGGTGTCTACTGAATGACAGGATCTAAGAATGAGATGCAGACCGTCAGCACCTGAGTGTGCTGTGACAACAGAAAGCAGCGGTCAGTCCTCCTCCAGCGTCCCACATCCCACCCCCCCACCGCCCCCACCCCCTGCTGCCAAACTGTACAAAAGCTAGCTGCTGCCCAGGAGGCCTCTGCTCTGGCTGTGACAAGGACAGAACT